>JAWDGP010002550.1:0-16793 GCA_033675545.1 Elysia crispata
ATATATTATATGCGTAAGTGCTAGGCCCTACTGCTAAATGACGCTATCCCGGCTCGCATCATGGGTGCCAAGTCGAGGCATCTTACGTCACATGGGATCAGTGGATGAGTAATAATTCTTGCTTCCAAAATTCCAGAGTTCTGGGACGAATTTCCCTGTCAGACGACTGGCTTCCGGGAATATCCTGCTGGAGGAGGAACTTGCCTGCTCTTTGCGTTCCAATTTTCAAGCACTTGGAATGATTCCAGAGCAATGTGTCGCAACCACTACAGTTCGGACCTCATTCGGCTTGACAGTGACGACCTAGAGGATGTCGTCGACGGTAAACGTCTGTCTCTGTCATATCTTCTGTTTGTCGTTGTCGCGCTGTCAAATCTCCTGTTTGTCGTTGTCGCGCTGTCAAATCTTCTGTTTGTTGTTGTCGCGCTGTCATATCTTCAGTTTGTCGTTGTCGCGCTGTCATATCTTCAGTTTGTCGTTGTCGCGCTGTCAAATCTTCAGTTTGTCGTTGTCGCGCTGTCGTATCTTCTGTTTGTCGTTGTCGCGCTGTCATATCTTCTGTTTGTCGTTGTCGCGCTGTCGTATCTTCTGTTTGTCGTTGTCGCGCTGTCATATCTTCAGTTTGTTGTTGTCGCCCTGTCATATCTTCAGTTTTTTTTGTCGCGCTGTCATATCTTCTGTTTGTCGTTGTCGCGCTGTCATATCTTCTGTTTGTCGTTGTCGCGCTGTCATATCTTCTGTTTGTCGTTGTCGCGTTGTCATATCTTCTGTTTGTCGTTGTCGCGCTGTCGTATCTTCAGTTTGTAAGGATTTTAAAGACTGTATTGAGTTACCGTGCATAGCTGAAGTTTACAATTGTTCTAGATCTATAACTCATGCAAAACAAATTTAGAGCGGCAAGTGAACAAAATGTTTCTACGGTTCCTTGATGGCAATTGGTGGATATCTTAGGTATACAACAGTATAAAAGTACGAAACGCGTGCAAAAGAAGCAGAAGAGGTGTTTACATTCGCAACCGCCGCCCGCGGATGAAGAGGCGACGATGACAATTTTATTGTTCTTAAAATACTGACCAATCAAATCACTACTACTTTCCTGCACAGAACAATAGGTTTGCCATGAAACTTTTGTCTTTAGCCATAGCTATAGCCGGTGAAATTTAAATTATTTTTTTTTTAGTTTTTCCAGTTTTCGCTCCATGAAAGCGAAAAGGCATGTTCTTTAACAGCAAAACAAAAATTGTGTTAAAAGCGTCGTCGGCTTTGAAAGGTGTAAACCGCTGAGAACAGTCTTTTTAAACAAAAATTGATTCGTCATACAAAATTTAGAAAAAAAATTTTTTTTTATTAACTAATTAAAAAAAAAATTAAAATGGACTGTCAAGAGCGTTTTTTTCCCTTTGTTTGGGGGAAGGAAAAAAAAAAAGGGGGGGGGGGGGGGGAGGCAAACAACATTTTTTTTTATACCCCGAGGGACAATGATCTAGACAGATTACTATTTAGAAATCTTCATCACTGTACCTTGTGTGGTTTCAGAGGAGATAGAGGAGACAGTAATTATTGAGTTAGCCTTCTAACGGTACTCCCAACTAGGCTGTTTGCGGGGGGGGGGAGGGGAAAAAGGGAGGAAAGGGGGATAAGGAAAAGGGAGGGGGAAGAGGTGATTTTCTTAGAATTTGCTAATACAATTAGGGCTTTCCTACAGAGCTCAAAACGTTTTTATACATCATCACAAGTTGTGGGAAATGAAGTATTTCTACAAATAGCATGAAGTGGCTAGAGAGCTCGGAATATGTTGATATAAGTATTTCTACAAAAAGCATGAAGTGGCTAGAGAGCTCGGAATATGTTGATATAAGTATTTCTATAAATAGCATGAAGTGGCTAGAGAGCACAGACTATGTTGATATAAGTATTTCTACAAATAGCAGGAAGTGGCTAGAGAGCTCGGAATATGTTGATATAAATATTTCTATAAATAGCAGGAAGTGATTAGAGAGCTCGGAATGCGTTGATATAAATATTTCTATAAATAGCATGAAGTGGCTAGAGAGCTCAGAATGGGTTGATATAAATATTTCTATAAATAGCAGGAAGTGATTAGAAAGCTCAGAATGTGTTGATATAAATATTTCTATAAAGAGCATGAAGTGGCTAGAGAGCTCAGAATATGTTGATATAAGTATTTCTATGAAGAGCATGAAATGGCTAGAGAGCTCAGAATGTGTTGATATAAGTATTTCTATAAATAGCAGGAAAATATTAGAGAGCTCGGAATGTGTTGATATAAGTATTTCTACAAATAACATGAAGTGGCTAGAGAGCTTAGAATGGGTTAATATAAGTATTTCTATAAATAGCAGAAAGTGGCTAGAGAGCTCAGAATGTGTTGGTATAAGTATTTGTACAAATAGCAGTAAGTGGCTAGAGAGCTTAGAATTCTCTCATCAATTATTTCTGCAAACACCAGGCAGTGACGAGAGAGAGAGAGAGAGAGAGAGAGAGAGATAGATCAGAATACCGTGTTAATCAAGTATAACTACAAAGAGGAGACACAGAGCTCAGAAAAAATTTAAGTCAAGTATTTCTACAAACGAAAAGACTTTAATAGTCCATCAGTCTCCAAAAAAAAGCCTTACACGCTAGCAAGGTTAAGCCTTATGCATGAACGTTAAAATATAAAATGTTTGTTTCATGTCCTAGATAGCTTTTGCCTCAGAAAATAGTGATAAGTCAATGGAAGCCATTAAGAATTTCACCTGCAATTAATTTATGTAAATTTGGTTTTGAAGGCGCAAGTTTTCTTTAATCAAGTTATTAATAAAGGATAAAAGGATCTACTCTATTCTTATGATCCTCTAGAACACATTTCAATGTACTGTCCTCTAATTTTAAGCGCATCTCCTACTTTAAGACAGGAAACGTGTTTGGTGTTACCAATATTTTTCTTAAGCTATGGATTGTGCGGTTACGGAGCATAAAAAAAAAAAACTCTAAAAAAATCGGTAAAAGATTCAAAATATTTTTTTCTGTTTCTTCGAAGCTCAATCATTACCTTAAAATCTGTTCGAGCTGATATCTTCAGAGCTTCTCTTTCAATAGATCAAACTCCACAGACCAAGAAATAATACGCCTGGTTAGCATCTCAGAAGCTCTACTTTATCCATATGGGGGGGGGGAGGGTAAAAGGAGAATAAAGAACTAATATAGATAGTGCTCGGACCGTATCAACCTAACGTTGCTTATTTTTTAACCGCGCGCTTCTCGACCTCCACAGAGCAGCTAGCTATGAGTTCTGACGGGATCTATATCGGCTTGCACGATGGCATAGGCTCGGATTTCGGCTGGCTGGATGATAATCACACGGTAACTCATATTTCAAGCATTTTTTTTCCTTAAGAGCCAAGCTTAGCTCAATGCAAGTTCTATAAATGACACCATAAGGCGATGACCAGTTTAAAAAAAAATTATGAAAAGTAAGTGTGGAGTAAAATTACATAAATATTACAACCAATAAAACGAATAGCCCTCCGTATAAATTTTTATGAGGCACATGGGATGTAACATTTACGAAAAAAAATCGAGAAATATGCATAATGTGGGGCATCAAGGCCAGTTGTTTTAGTTTCCTATGTTATCTGAATTGCTTCAAGAACATTTAAACGCCAAATAAGATGGACTCCGCGTTTAAAGGCATGCATTTTTTTTTTTGCAAACACTAAGAACCATAACTCTGAGATAACTCTGATAAGACTCAACGTCGCCGACAGATTTTTATTTTCTTTTAGCGTTGCCAACTACAAAGTTCGATTACAGCATCTTCATTTAAAAAAAAATCAAAAGAAAAGATTGATGAATTGCTTATCACGGAAACATTTTTTTTTAGTTTTCTGTGTCTAGGAATGCCGACGCAGAAGTATCAATGATTTTCTGTTCTTCAAAATCATAGCGAAAAAGAAAATAACATTACAGAGAATTTTACTTTTTATTTCAAGTAGTACCAAATAATTCCTCACTTATACTGAAATGAATAAGTAAACAGTTTTTTTTTTTAGTTTTTTTTAAAGAAATTAAAAATAAAATCAGTCAAAGACCTTGGTGTATTAAATCTTATCCCCCAACGATGACCTTCACCTCATCCGGTGACGCAGTGTTCAGGGATACGGAACTGACATTCGTGAGTTTTAGCTCACCTCAGTACGAAGTGTCCATCTCTATGACCGAACTTGACCAAAATCATTGACATGATAACCACCCTAAAAAAAAACAATCTCCACTGCTGACCTCGTCATTCTCTACATATACGAGGGCAGGCTGATAAATAAGGGCCGTTTTTGCATAACTTTTTTATTTGAAAGACTACAGAAGCAAGTTACACATCAAATGAAAGCTTCGAGTCTCACCTATCTGATGAACTATCATTTTTCAACATAGTCACCATCGCGTTCAATACAGAGGCGCCAGCGTTGTACAAGTTTTCGCATTCCGTCGGCGAAGAATTCTGGTGTCTGGGATCGGCACCAAGTGCGAACATCCGCCTCAACTTCTGCATCGGTTTCATAGTGATTTCCTTTGAGATGTTTCTTCAGCAAAGGAAATAAGAAAAAGTCAGACGGGGCCAAATCAGGACTGTATGGCGGATGTGGTATGGTAGGAAGTTCCAACTGCTGTAAAGCGCACTGGGTTTGGCGACTGGTGTGTGGCCGAGCATTATCGTGCTGGATGACAACGTCTTTGACTTTGTCCTGTCGAACCCGTCTGAGTCGGCCCTTCAATGCACGCAGAGTTGACACATATCTCTCTGAATTTATTGTTGTGCCTTGCTCCAAAAACTCAATATGGACGATACCTTCCATGTCCCAGAATATTGTCAGCAAAACCTTTCGAGCTGATGCGACGACTTTGAACTTCTTCGGGGCTGGAGAGTTCTTGTGTCGGTACTGCATAGACTGCATCTTGCTCTCTGGGTCATAGTGATGCACCCAAGACTCGTCACCAGTGATGATGCTCCGCAGAAAACGCTCGCCGTCATGAGTGAATCTTTCCAACAGTTGTGTACAGATCGTTTTCCTCTGTGCCTTCATTTCCACAGTGAGCTGTCTCGGTACCCATCTTGCCGAGACTTTCCTGTAACCAAGGTGGACTGTGATAATGTGATGAACTCGTTCTTTTGAAATGTCAAGCGCATTTGCAATGTCTTTTTGTTTCACTCTTCTATTTGCAACAATCATTTCGTCTACCTTCTGTTGGTGCATAGTGTCAGTTGCAGAGACCGACCACCCGGGCCTTTTGCGATCACGGACTGTTGTTTCTTTAGGGTCTTCTCCTCGATAAAATCTCGCCCACTTTCGAACTTTACCTTCAGTAAGACAAGCATCACCGTATACAGCTTTCATTCTCTTGTGGATGACAACTGCAGAACATCCTTCTGCAGTAAGAAACTCGATAACAGAGCGTTGTTTCATAAGGTGGTCATTTCTAGAAGCCGCCATTTTCTCACCGACCGAGATCGCTGCACACATATTGCAACGTCACTGATTGTGAACGCAAATGACGTCACACAGATCTATTTTGTGAAGTGTGGTTAGACAATTGGTTCGAGTGTATGCATGCAAAATGTGAAGTTTCTTGCGCGGTTATTTTTAAAGTTACAAGAAAACGGCCCTTTATTATCAGCCCGCTCTCGTATATATATATATATATATATATATATATATATATATATATATATATAGGGCCAGCCATGTTGAATTTGACCTTGCCCTTGACCCACTAAGAGCGGCGTCCATCCACAGACACCTCGGTCTAACTGGGCAGCAGGTGAGCCTCGCCGTGCCGAGCCCAAGCGCAATTGCGTGTACAAGAGTCCAGGAGATTGGAAATGGAAGTCGGGATTGTGTGATGAGCCACGGGCATTTGTCTGTCAGAAACTCAGCGGTAGGTGTCTGGACCTATTCACACGTTTTACCTATCTAATTTTTTTTTAAACCTAGTGAATAAAAAAAGCGTTTCCAAACAACGCTGACACACGACGTCGTTTGATTTGCCACTGAGTTAGGTGTATTATATTCAACAAGTCCACTTTCTATCCATGTAAAAATTGCTAGAGATTTAGAATACTTGACGGGAAATGATAGACCACACATTCTCGTAGCGTCTTCAAAAGAATGAAAAAAACAAATAGGTCATCACTTCGATCGGTTTACCTGCAACCATTACTACTCTTTCTACTACCACTACTACTACTACATTTACTACTACTACTGCTACTACTACTACTACTACTACTACTACTACTACTACTACTACTACTACTACTACTACTACTACTACTACTACTACTACTGCTACTACTGCTACTACTACTACTATTGCTACTACTGCCACTACTACTACTACTACTACTACTACTACTACTACTACTACTACTACTACTACTACTACTACTACTACTAATACTACTACAACCATTACTACTACTACTACTACTACTACTACTGCTACTACTGCTACTACTGCTACTATTGCTACTACTGCCACTACTACTACTACTACTACTACTACTACTACTACTACTACTACTACTACTACTACTACTACTACTAAAACTCCTTCTCCTCCTCCTCCTCCTCCTACTACTACTACTACTACTACTACTACTACTACTACTACTACTACTACTACTACTACTACTACTACTACTACTACTACTGCTACTCCTACTCCTCCTCCTCCTCCTCCTCCTACTACTACTACTACTACTACTACTACTACTACTACTACTACTACTACTACTACTACTAATACTACAACTACAATTAGTATTACTACTACAACAACTACTACTACTACTACTACTACTACTACTACTACTACTACTACTACTACTACTACTACTACTACTACTACTACTACTACTACTACTACTACTACTACTACTACTACTACTACTACTACTACTACTACTACTACTACTACAACTACAACCACTTTTACCACTACTGCTAAGTAAATTGTTCTAACCTTGTCGAACCTTTATAGATTAATGCAAATTTTGAAAGCGCCTACACATTTTTTCTCCTCAGCCCAAAATGCTGGTTCTACCCAGATGACGATCACTTTTCCATTCACATTGAAAAAGTTTTATATCAACCGGAGCCATACGATTAGTTGCAGTGCCTTCACAACCCCAGGAAGATCGTCCATTATCTTCAAGATTACTGCGAAAAATTTCACCCAACATTTTCACGATGGTGACAGTGGTTATTCAAATAACGGTAAAAGTGTTTAGTACATTTTGAAGTATTAGTTTTTTTCAGATGCTTCTATTTATTATATATATCATATGATTTATGTATATATGCAAGATCTGTCACTAATGCTTAAACTGCTTCTGGTTGTGTGAATGGCATTTAAATATTTGAACGTGAGTATATTTTTATTGCTCCCTTCCTAGAAGACAAGCGAAGCATATGTCGCAGAATTATACGAAGCTCATACTGCCACGAGAAATCCACGGGCAAACAGCGGATCAATTGAACATGCCACTTATGGTTTTATCGTCAGGAAAACATGTCTTTTAGGAGCACCTGACTTTCAAAGATCATGATCCAGAAGATAATGTGGTTTCGACATATATGTCGACACAGCTTTGCTACTGCTTCAACGTTGAATCCGCTTTGATCTTTTAGGGAGGGAATTCGTGAGGGAGGCCGGCAGATGCCTGCTGCGAGCCAGAGCATCTTTGGTGTTTAAACCCCAACCACAGATGGCCAATGGCATGCTGTCCTGCTGCTGGATGCGACAAGAAGACTCCATGAGCTGTACATCGCTGAGGATGGAGCGGCTTTACTGTTGAGTGCTCACACAATAGCCGATGTGTCAACATGTAGATAGTTAATTACATTAGTTCGTTTCGGCTGAGCTTCAGCCACATTTAATCTTCATAAGGCTAAGCAGAGTTAGAGATGAGTGTCCTTTAGTTACTGTGCCGCTAACTGAGTCGCCCCTAGACCCACTGAGGCCATTGTTTACTTGGGCCCATTCATGCGCACTTGCAAGTAAAGAACCTCTGTCACTGTCTATCTCTCTCTCTTTATTTTTTTTCTCTTTTCTCTCTCTCTCTACCTCTCTTTCTGTCCCTCTTCCGTCTCTCTCTCTCTCTCTCTCTCTCTCTCTCTCTCTCTCTCTCTCTCTCTCTCTCTCTCTCTCTCTCTCTCTCTCTCTCTCTCTCTTTTTTTTTTTCTCTCACTCTCTTTCCCTTTCTCTCCCTCTCTTTCTTTTCCTTCTCTCTCTGCCCCCTCTCTCTCTCAACAGTTAACTTCTTTCCCTCCCTCTCTCTCTCTCTCTCTCTCTCTCTCTCTCTCTCTCTCTCTCTCTCTCTCTTTTTTTTTTTCTCTCACTCTCTTTCCCTTTCTCTCCCTCTCTTTCTTTTCCTTCTCTCTCTGCCCCCTCTCTCTCTCAACAGTTAACATCTTTCCCTCCCTCTCTCTCTCTCTCTCTCTCTCTCTCTCTCTCTCTCTCTGTCATTTTTCTTCACCCTTAACTTCTAATAGTTGTAAAGGTATTCAAATGTAAGGGTATAAAGGCAAGAAATCTGAAGCAAGGACCCATGAAAAAGTAACCAAAAAAACGAAATTAAAAAACAAACAAACAAACAAACGTCACCATACAACAGTTTTAAGCCAGCTCTATATCTCATAAGGGTCATGATTTTGTTTTCCTTTTAATATTTTCGTGTTTTCTCACACGTGCCATCAACTTTTCCCTCCCTCATCTTACAATCAGTCGAATCACAAACGCCAGTCCTGGAGCTCGACATGCTTGGAGGAGTCCCAGTGGCACACACTTACAAAAAGTTCCATTTTATCTGCGCCGCTTTTGTTGGAACTGGTGGTCAGCTTCACATGAGCCTGTCAACCCCGTCTACGAACCTCACCTGGAGGATAGATAAACATGGAGTCACACCTGTTGAAAAAACCGAGGGGCCAGTGACTTATATACTGGACGGTGAGGTTCGAGAAGGTCTTAGAAAGATGACAGAGACTCCTAGTAAATTATAAAGAGCACTTCTTACTAGAATAATGATGATGATGATGACGATGATGATGATGATGATAATGATGGTGAGGATGATGATGATGATGACGATGAAGATGATGATGATGATGATGATGATGATGATTATGATGATGGTGATAATGATGATGGTGAAATAATAATAATAATAATAATAATAATAATAATAATAATAATAATAATAATAATAATAATAATAATAACAACAACAACAACAACAACAATAACAACAACAACAACAACAACAACAACAAATCAAAAAAAAAACTCTTCTTCTTCTTTTTCAATTTCCATAACTATTTTAATAACGGAATAACAAAAGTATGAAATAAATAGAAATAAAAAAATAATGATTGTGTGCATAGCATTTTCTGTAATGGTATCGGAATTGTAAACACTTTATGTATATATTTTCTTCCCAGATGCTCGAGAACACGAACTAAAAATAGACAAAGCCGTTAAATGTAAGAAAGACAAGCTTTTATCAATTTCATTTTTTTCGCTTAGCCCTCTTTCGTTTTTCTCACTCAAGGCATGATGTAGTAATTACAATCGAAAGCCTTTGAAATGGCCATCCTTGAATTCCTGTTCAATCTGACATCCTCATTAATGCCTTTCTAAATCTTGTTACTATTTTCTATTCTAAACTTCTCATCAATTCTCTTGAAAGTTCTAAATCTTGTTACTATCCTCTAAACTGTACTTTTCATCAATGCTCTTCTAAATCTTGTTACTATTTTCTAAAGTAAACTTCTCATGAATGCTCTTGTAAGTTATAAATCTTGTTACTATCCTCTAAACAGCACATCTCATCGATGTTCTTGTAAGTTCTAAATCTTATTACTGTCCTCTAAACTGCACATCTGATCGATTCCCTTCTAAATTTTGTTACTGTCCTTTAAACTGCACATCTAATCAATGCTCGTGTAAGTTCTAAATCTTCTTACTATCCACTAAACTGAACATCTCATCAATTGCCTTCGAAATTTTGTTACTGTCCTTTAAACTGCACATCTCATCAATGCCCTTCTAAATCTTGTTACTATCCACTAAACTGCACATTTCATCAATGCCCTTCTAAATCTTGTCACTATCCTTTAAACTGTACATCTCAGCAATACCCTTCTAAATCTTGTTACTATCCACTAAACTGCACATCTCATCAATGCCCTTCTAAATCATATCACTATCCTCTGAACTGCACTTCTCATCAATGTCCTTGTAAGTTCTAAAACTTGTCACTATCCCCAAACTGCACTTCTCATCAATGCCCTTCTAAATCTTGCCACTATCCTCTAAACTGCACATCTCATCAATGCTCTTGTAAGCTCTAAATCTTGTTACTATCCTCTAAACTGTACATCTCAGCAATACCCTTCTAAATCTTGTTACTATCCTCTAAACTGCACATCTCATTAATTCCCTTCTAAATTTTGTTACTGTCCTTTAAACTGCACATCTCATCAATGCTCTTGTAAGTTCTAAATCTTGTTACTGTCCTCTAAACTGTACATCTCAGCAATACCCTTCTAAATCTTGTTACTATCCTCTAAACTGCACATCTCATCAATGCTCTTTTAAGTTCTAAATCTTGTTACTATCCACTAAACTGCACATCTCATCAATTCCCTTCTAAATTTTGTTACTGTCCTTTAAACTGCACATCTCATCAATGCTCTTGTAAGTTCTAAATCTTGTTACTGTCCTCTAAACTGCACATCTCAGCAATACCCTTCTAAATCTTGTTACTATCCTCTAAACTGCACATCTCATCAATGATCTTCTAAATCTTGTTACTTTCCTCTAAACTGCACTTCTTATCAATGTCATTGTAAGTTCTAAATCTCGTCACTACCCTCTAAACTGGACTTGTCATCAATGCAATTATAAATCTTGTTACCGGCCTCTAAACTGCACTTCTTATCAATGCCCTTCTAAATCTTCTTACTATCCTCTAAACTGCACTTCTCATCAATTCCCTTCTAAATTTTGTTACTGACTTTTAAACTGCACATCTCATTAATGCCCTTATAAATTTTGTTACTATCCTCTAAAATGCTGTTCTCACCAATGCCATTGCAAATCTTGTTACTATCCTCTAAACTGCAAATCTCATCAATGCCCTTCTATATCTTGTTACTATCCTCTAACCTTCACATCTCATCATTGCCCTTTTAAATCTTGTCACTATCCTCTAAACTGCACTTCTAGTCAATGTCCATGTAAATTCTAAATCTTGTCAATATCCTCTAAACTGCATTTCTAATCAATGTCCATGTAAATTCTAAATCTTGTCACTATCCTCTAAACTGCACTTCTAGTCAATGTCCATGTAAATTCTAAATCTTGTCAATATTCTCTAAACTGCATTTCTAATCAATGTCCATGTAAATTCTAAATCTTGTCACTGTCCTCTAAACTGCACTTCTCATCAATGCCCTTTTTAAATTTTGTCACTATCCTCTGAACTGCACATCTCATTAATGCCCTTATAAATCTTGTTACTGTCCTCCAAACTGCACTTCTCATCAATGTCCTTGTAAGTTCTATATCTTGCCACTTTCCTCTAAACTGCACTTTTTATGAATGCCCTTATAAATCTTCTCACTATCCTCTAAACTGCACATCTCATTAATGCCGTTCTAAATCTTGCTACTATCCTCTAAACTGCAATTCTCATCAATGTCCTTGTAAGTTCTAAATCTTGTTACTATCCTCTAAACTGCACTTCCAAATCGCGCTACACATACAAGCCTCGGAAGAACCTGATCTAGGCCTCTACATCAGGGGTGAGCTCGCCATTGAAGGCTCCGAGCATCTGAGCGGCGCCAACCTGTCGTGCTCCTCCTTCTGTCCATACAACCCGGCTCTGAACACAGCCAATAAGACTGTCTCTGCCGGACCCATCATAGTTAAACCTCGAGAAATCCGACACGTTTCAAGTCCAACAAATTTTACTGAGCCAGGTAAGGCGATCGCCCATTATCTTGAAGATTACTGCGAAAAATTTCTTCCAACGCTTTGACGATGGTGACAGTGGTTTTTCAAATGACGGTAAAAGTGTTTAGTACATTTTGAAGTATTTGTTTTTGTAAGATGCTTTGAATTATTTCTATTTAAACATAAATATATGCTAATGTATATATATATATATATATATATATATATAATATAATATGATAATTATATGTATATATACAAGATGTGTCACTAATGTTTAAAATTGCTTCTGGTAGTGTGAATGGCATTTAAATGTTTAAACGTGAGTATATTTCAATTGTTCCCTTTCTAGAAGACAAGGGAAGCACATGTCGTAGAGTTATCCGATGCTCATACTGCCACTAGAAATCCACGGGCAAACAGTGGATCAATTGAATATGCCATGTTATGGTTTAATGGTCAAGAAGATATGTCTTTTAGGAGCACCTGACTTTCAAAGTTCTTTGTCGATAGGATATGTGTTTAATCCAACCTAATCTCAACTGGCCTAGAGCTAGAGATGCCAAATGTCTCTGTAGAACTTCTAGCAAACTAGTCAACATTCCCCAAATTAGGATCTACATGTGCTCAACATCGGATACTTTCACTTTGTCTTCATCTACGTCAGTGCGAGAACAGTGCAGGATATGTAGTATGAGTGAAAGCGTTAGCGTTTTGATTCAACACTAACTTCTTAAAGACATAAAACTAAAATGTTTAATATCGTAGCGACTGTCACGGCTCTACTATCTGAAGTGTTGTCATCTGAGTAACCAAAGTACATGCTGTCTGACGTGCTGTCATCTGATTAACCAAAGTACATGCTATCTGACGTGCCGTCATCTGATTAACCAAAGTACATGTTCTCTGAAGTGCTGTCATCTGATTAACCAAAGAACATTCCATTAAAATTGAAGTATTATGTCATTATGATAATTATTAATTATGCAAAAACCTAGAAGGATATATACATCCAGGAATTAAAGAAGGAGAGCACAGTGTAAAGAACTGGGGATACGCTGACACATATCAAGTGCAGCAAATAAAGAACACGATAATTAGTCGGAGAAGAAAGCAGTAAGGAAGGGAATAAACTCAAGGAAAGGGGTCAATTCAAACATCAAGTGACAGACGCATCAGCGCTGAAATTGCATCAAGAATAGAGCAAGCACAACAGAGTTTTCAGAGAATGAGATCAATAATAAGACATAACCACATCTCGATTCACATAACAAGATGAGCCCTGAAGTAATATAGTCATGTACTGAAACCATTCTGATGTATGGGTGCGAGGCTTGGACAATTTAAAATCAGGTAGAAAAGAAAATGAAGCAAAAGAAATGCAGTTCCATCGCAGAATGCTGCGAATCTCATGGACTGCAAAGAAATCAAATGAAGCAATATTAAGAGAAGCCGACAGAACAAGGTCACTGATAAATAGAGTGCGTAATCGCAAAGCAACCTTTTTTCTGACATGTCGTGAGAAGAGAGAAACTAGAACATCCTTTGAGAACTGGAAGGATTTTGAAGGAAAACGCAACAGAGGAAAGCAGAATAAAAGATGTTGGATGGACTAACGAAGCGGCTCAAAGTAGGACGAGTGACAGAAGCACTGAAAGCGACGAGGAATAGAGATGTGTGGAAAGTCATGATCACCTATGCTAAAGAGCACGGCACCTGAATAGTGATTCGCTACTTCGATACATTGATTAGAATTGCTATGAAGTCTTGCGAAAGGGCATAAAGTGCATTTTTTGTGGAATAACGATTACGTATGTTTAAAAGTTATCTTTATTTGAAATTTGCATGTTATTTTTATGATGTAAATTCCAGATATAAGAGGTTGATTTAAAAATTTAACATACTATGAAGAAAAATGTACATTCTTGCTCTTTCATTCTCTCTCTCAGCCTCTCTCTGTCTCTATCTCTGTCTCTGTCTCTCTCTGTCTGTCTCGATCTGTCTGTCTGTCAGTTTGTCTGTCTGTCTGTCTGTCTGTCTGTCTGTCTCTCTCTCTCTCTCTCTCTCTCTCTCTCTCTCTCTCTCTCTCTCTCTCTCTCTCTCTCTCTCTCTCTCTCTTTTTCTCTCACCCTATCTCTATCCCTCACTCTCAGTCTGATTTGACAAGTTTAAGAAAAATTGATTTTTGAAACACGTACCCCAAAACCTTTTTTTTTCTGAAGTTATGTGGAAGAAAAGCACACTAAAAAAATACATTGGTAAAAGTAAAAGTTGTCGTTAAATAGCAAAGAAACTTCAGAGCAATAGTATTAAGGAGTAGCAAGGTAGTAGTAGTAGTAAAGTAGTAGTAGTAGTAGTAGTAGTAGTAGCAGCAGCAGCAGCAGCAGCAGCAGCAGCAGCAGCAGCAGAAGAAGAAGCAGTAGCAGAAGAAGTACAAGTAGTAGTAGTAGTAGTAGTAATAATAGTAGTAGAAGAATTAGTAGTAGTAGTAGTAATAGTAGTAGTAGTAGTAGTTGTTGCCGCTGCTGCTGCTGTAGTAGTAGTAGTAGTAGTAGTAGTAGTAGTAGTAGTAGTAGTAGTAGTAGTAGTAGTAGTAGTAAAAATGATAGTAGTAGTAGTAGTAAAGTAGTAGTGGTGGTGGTGGTGGTGGTAGTAGTAGAAGAATTGTAGACCTAGAGGAGGCAAACCACTCGATTAATTATAGATAAGAATATTAAGAGCTAGAATTTTAGGTAGCGCTCAGCAATGGTTAGGATAATGCTTTAAGTAAAAGTAACCGAAAATGCTTGAATTGGTGGGATTAGAATCATTGATTTATAGATGCTTCGGCACCCATCGCCTTATCCGTTAAAGCTTTATCTTAATCATTGCTGAGCACTACCTAAAATTCTAGCTCTTATAATTCTTTCTCATATAGTAGAAGAAGTAGTATAGTAGTGTTAATTGTCCATTCCGCGATTGTTTTTTCTCTCCCAGATGATCAACCTCCTCTCCTTCTGTTTATATTAATGGTTATTCTTCTGATCATGGCATTCGCACTTGTGGCTGCTGTAAAATCTGGGGGTGAGGCTTTCTGACCTTGAAACGAGGTTTTAGCTGAATTCTTTTTTTAATTGGAATTTAAATGAAGTGATGTATTGATTTTGGTTGATAAGTTAAATACTGTTTTCGCTTTTTTCCCTCGATTACTAATTTCCTACTCTGAAATCTCGCGCTTTTACATCAACTGGTTAAAACAAACTATGTTCGCAAAAACAGGCGTCAAGTGAAATGTTTTCACTACGGCAATTTAAATATTCTATCTTTCGTGAATAATAATTATTATCCATGAAAATAGGAAGTGTTTTAATATAACGTCCTGGGGCTCTGAGCTGTTATAATTTCCAAAAACAATCAACCAGTAAATCGTATCAAGAATGAGTTTAGGAATCAGCTTCAAGCTAAATTTTATCATTTAAAAAGCGTATTCAAATGGACCTCTAAATCTTACAGCTCAATTTAGACCTACAGAGCAATGTAAATGAGAAAAAAGGGTCAAAAGCAATATTATTTTAACATGTCTGAGCAAATTATTATTTTTAGCAGAATTTTAAATAACATGTTAGAAATACTATAACTTTCTTTTTAGATAAGAGGATGAAATACAGGTCAGGGATTTGAATGAGTTGCTTCCAAGTATTTGGGTCAAGGAAGTTGCGAGAGCCTGATAGCAAGAGAGCAAAACCCATTACTCATGTAACAAAACAGAGAGATCCCGTCAGCAAAGTTATCATTTGGGAACATTACTATTATGGTAGTCATCTCAACTAAAAAAACAACAAATAAAATAAAAACAAAACAAAAAAAACAAGAACAACAACAAGAAACAAACAAACAAACCCGAGAGCTCATTGGAAAAAATTTGTGAACTTTTAAACATCCATGAAGGAGGAGACCTACGGAAACATAAATGGCCGCTGGATTCGATCCTTGTGGGCGTAATTCTGACGTTTACCGCTTCTCCCAAAACCACCGCTCCTTTCCAATAATCGAATCTCCGCTCAATAATCGATTACTTGCAACGGATATTATGTTGCTGCGGCGACTAACAGGATTAATGACCTTACAACTTGCAGGATGCTGGATTTTCTCGAATAATTACCGTAAGTAGGTAATTAAAATGGTTCTTATCATGTGGTCCAGACGTTGTACCACTGGCATTGGATTCAAGACTTTAAGAGGAGATAGGGCAAAGTCTAGAGGAGTTTTTTTTTAATATTTTGTTCGAGAGAGAGAGACAGACAGACAGACAGAGAAAGAGACAGAGAGAGAGAGAGAGGAAAAGAGGCAGAGTAGACAAACAGAGAGAGAAAGTGAGAGAGAGAGGGGGGGAGAGAGACAGACAGACAGACAGACAGACACAGAGACAGAGATAAAAAGAGAGAGAAGGAGACGAAAAGGGAGAGAGAGAGAGAGAGAGAGAGAGAGAGAGAGAGAGGGAAAAAGGTAGAGGGAGAGGGAAAGACAGAGAGAGATAGACAGAAATTTTCATTGAAAAAAGTTGTCAACTACCTTGATGCCATCTATTCTGCTTTCTAATCCAATTACAATAGTATGTTTCATAATAAATAGGACATCTTCCATCTATTCTTGTTCTTGTTCTTCTTCCTCTTATTGTCCTTGTTCTTGTTGTTTTTGTTCTTGTTCTTCTTCTTCTGCTTCTTGATGTTGTTGTTGTTGTTCTTGTTGTTGTTTTTATTGTTGTTTTTGTTGTTGTTGTTGTTGTTGTTGTTCTT
>JAWDGP010002551.1:0-33565 GCA_033675545.1 Elysia crispata
ACAGTCCAGGAAGATTCAAAACTACATCCTTGTTGTAACCTAGTAAGAAATATCTGTCTCAACTCTTTGTTCCATTCAGTTGCTGATTAGACCCGTCACTGTTTAGAATCCAGATACTCTGCGCCTGTGAAGACAGTGAACCATTTTCGAAGAGCTTTAAGAATTAACTGGAATGTCCTGGGTAGAAATTAAATTTCATGTGCTTATCTAACAAGTATCTTGGAAATTTTGCACTAATGTACTTTTAGTTAGATAGGAAAAACTACTATAAAAACTATAGATATATAATAATCATATTGATATTTACATACAGATTAATTTGGAAGCAAGGAATTTCATTAATATGCAGAGAAACAGCGAGGAGGATACAGGGAGTGAGAAGAGCATAAAGACGATCTAGTAATTGATTCATCAGAAGCCAGTGTAATTGTATTAAAAAGGAACTTTGCAACAGTTTTTTATCTTTGCTTCTTCAAAGAAGATTGTTGCACATTATATATAATTGTGCAAACTTTTTTTCCAGAACCACATGAAAGAAAATATCTGATCATTTTTTTTAAACAGTAAACGAGTAGGATTTTACACTGTTCATCCCGACACTGAAATTTGTTTTGAAGGAATTGGATTTCAATGATTCGGAACTCAAGTGACAAACTAATCAGAATAAGTTTATGCTTTTCAATTTAAGGCGAGTAAAATGTTAAAGAAAGGGCAGTTCTACATTTTGTATTGCCTGCTACGCTATACGGCTCTCTTAAAGCCATAATAATTGTTGGGAACAACGCTGCCTGTGAGTTAAATTTCAACCCAGGCGATTATGACAGGCATGAGGTTTGTTCCGGTATCCAAGATCTGTTTTATTTATCATGTGACCCTGACAGCTCTTACAGTGATAGTTTTTTCACGGACTATTTATGGCGGTGAGTTTAACCCCTTTTTTCCTGTCTACATGCAAGTCATTAAAAATAGAAAACCCACTGACCGAAGGTTCTGATTCTTCAAGTACCATACAGTGAATCAGAAACCATATTTCTACAGATTGTCTATCTTTACACTATGTAGAATATCTATAGCATGAGTAGAAATAGATGCAAATAAAGTGTGTTCAAATGGTGACTTAATATTCCTCACACCATCAAACATGTGTCAATGATATGTGAAGTAGGTAGAAACTTATAGGAGAGCTGTATAACAGATCGCTCTGATAGAAAGTGTTTCGGCCCTTAACTTCTGACACTCTAAGGGGACCGGGCCACACCCAGGTCATGACGCCCAGGTGCATCTCTTTGCAATCTTTATTTTTTTTTTTTTTGACCCAGCACCGGAGTATAACCCACATTTTCATTTTTACTAAACTGCTAGTCCAAGCACTCTATCATTTAGCCAACAGGGCCCCCGAAAATAAGAGAATTTTTATTCTCTCTTTTCTCCTGCTCCAGATGCAGTGAGAACTGTTTCCACCTATTTCAACCAGTAACTTTAGAGCTTTTGTTTGTTTTTCTTATGAAGAATTTAGTCAGACGGTCGCAGACTGGTGACCCTAAGAATCCCCTGGCACCAAGCTCTAGGGGAACCTCAGCTTTTTCGCCGGCATCTCCTAACTATATGGTCAATTTCATGTATTTCTCCCTTTTGGAGATGTGGGCTTCTTCCATTTTGTTTTCGTATGGGATTGTTAGTTGCACCATGATCAGTTTTTGAGAGGAATTTGAATGGATCACGGTATCAGGCCGTAGTCTTGTTTTTGTATTAAACTGGGGTGACTGTCTCATTCTGGAATGTCTGTTGAAACGTATAGTAGGCAATTTCTCTGGTTTCCTGTCTTGACCGACCTTCCGTGACATGACTTAGCGCCTCCCTCTGTTTGTATATCACATCATTGGTTTTAGAGAGGATGTTCTGTCCTTTAGCCTTTAGAAGAATTTTTGCTGAGATCCAACCTGAATTTTCACAGCCAGGCGAGGTTCACGCGTCTATTAATGTAAGAAAATAAGAAAGGTAAGCGTCATATCTTGCCATATTTGTGGGAGAGATTATTGTTTTAGAATTTTCAGGACAGTATAATTATAGTTTGGCAAACTTACTTAGAAAAGTGCTTGAATTTTTTTTCGAGTACTTCTCTCTACAACTGCTGCCTTCTCAGACATGACTTTTCGAATCACGGAGAACAGCTAACTGCCATAAAATGTTGTAATAATTATGCATTACTCCCTTGGGATAAGAAAAAAACATCAATAATCTTAGAACGATGCTTACGTCACAAAGGATGCAGATGAACTGAACTCATTAAAACTGCTCACATGTGAACACGCTCTTAAGTAACCTATAACTAACGAAATCTGGCGCCTTGTGACGGAAATATGCAAAAAGTTATAACACTTCACTGGCATGGATCTTTTAATCGTCACTATCAAGGATCGCAATATAAATATGTCTCTTACGGTTGCCTGTCCGAAGGGCTTTTTTTTCATAAAGGGCAGCATTGTTTTCAGGATTTCAGTAAAATAAGTTAGATGATTTCCTAAAATTCAAACCTATTTATCGAACCTTTTAAACATGCATTATCATGTAGGTGCATAAATAACTGTGCAGCTATGTAATACTATCTTTAGACATTTTTGCGGGAGAGTATACAATTCTTAAATAAATTTTGGATGTACAAAAGATCCAAATTTCCCATTATTCCACACGGCTGTTTAAAAATCTGTATTAAAAAAAAAACAAACAAAAAAAAAAACAAAAAATGTAATTGTAAGAAAACTGACAACAAATCAATATGAGTATGCAATCTAGATTTAAGTAAGAGTCAGGCGTTCGATGTTGACACTTTGCAACCACTGCAAACCATTAGCATAAATCTATTTCCTGTTTTAAGAAATTTTAACCGCTGAAAGCCGGTAGAAACTTACCAAGCCATTCTACCTCTCGCTACCCTCTTGTCCTGCACTGTTGAAATATGATACAACAATGGAATATTTTGTTATTCAGGCCAGACACCCTGTACCACCAAAGGCTGGTTCGGTCCCAACTGCCAGTACCAGTGTCACTGTGCTTGGTCTGCTCCATGTGATAAACACGATGGTTACTGTAGCTCAGGCTGTCACAGGGACTGGTTTGGACCTGCCTGTCAATACGGTGAGCCTCGTAAAGTATAAAATTATACATTATTAATGTCGCAACATGAAATTTAAGATAACATAAAATGACATACATAATAAAAGCAAAAAAAAAAACAAAAAAAAAACAAAAAAAAAAAAAAACGGACGGTGGAAAGTTCACGTCACTTTGATTAAAAACTTATTTTGTTTTTGTTTTTTTTTGCTTAAAAAAAACAAAACAACAACAACAAAAAAACAAACAAACAAGCACACACATAGTTACATACTAAGAATTTTGAGTTCAGAACTGATACTGCAGAGAGAGAGAGAGAGAGAGAGAGAGAGAGAGAGAGAGAGAGAGAGAGAGAGAGAGAGAGAGAGAGAGAGAGAGAGAGAGAGAGAGAGGAGGTACGGCAAAGAAAGAAGATGAAAGGAAAGAAAGCACAAAGGCAGATTAAAGTTAAACACTCGGCCTCTATGAAGTAAAGACGACTTTTAGGATAATCAGTACGGAGGAAAAATCATAACTTATCTATTTTACATTTAGAAATTTGATATTTAAATCAAGAACAAGTGATAAGAAATTTTCGCAGTTTTAGAATTCTGTTAATAACAAAGTCAAGTGAAATACGTATAAGACACTCTAACTTGCACTTATCACTTAACTTCAGAATTTCGAAAGGTAAGTGCAATGTGAATGATTGTAGAGTTCAAAGTTGTTTAGTTATTCTTCGTCGAGGGATTTCTTGTGTTTGTTTGCCTTAAAAAGATTTTAATACATTCACTCTAGCACGGATGGGTATGAGACTCAATGGAAATTCCAAACCAAGATGGTTAACAGACAACAAAGACACAACCTGTATCACAGGAACTCACCGGTCTGTCACGGTCACACTGGACACGCCCATCCCTCTCACCTGGCTCAGAGTTGTGCTCAGTGATGCAGGTAACGGGACCAAGCTTTCTTGACAGTTTGTACAAATCTCTGGTTTGCTGGAACATTTGTTTTGAAAGCTCTGTGTGACGTGGTTATGCTGATATGAGGTCCTTTAGAATCATTCTCTTAAAAAAAAAACAGAGAAAAGTTACCAAACTTATTCGATGCAATGGTTGCGTCATGTTGAATTGAAAGCAGCCAAGACGGGATGTCAAATTGCATAGTAAAAAGCATGTTTAGTAATCGCCTGAAAACCTAGATGAAATCAAATAATGGTAATGATTGCGCAATTATTGATGTATTAGCAGATACATTGCGTTGCTTTATTTTTACCTGATTTAGTAATCCAGAGCTCATTTATATATAAGATTATAAATCATGGTCGGATTATAGTCGACTCGCGCTATGTCGCTTCATTAATGATATTTGCTTATAAGATACAATATGAAGATTTAGATCTAATCTTAGATCCTTTTCTGTCAAACACACCAATAGCAGAGTAAACTGACACTTGCCTTAGAAAATAACAAAACATTCTGAAACATTCTTATGTCTAAAAATCAGCCTGAAGTCTATCACAAACTTACGACCTTACACGAGGCTTATTTTACAGTACACTTTGGTGATGTCTGAAATGTAGACACATGCACTGCTCTCATGTGTTGTTGTTTTAATGTTCACATATTAACCCTTTTATTCATTTTGCTAACGCGTGTCAGAGCATTTCTTTAATGCAATATATTTGGGCTGTGAACATAAATTATTCCTTTGCTTTGCTATTTTTTTCATTACTTGGTTTAGTCGAATGCTGAGGAATTGATTTTCGGTCTTATTTTTCGTCAGTTCACCTCAGCACGGTAAAAATTTCATACAGGAATAAAAGCTCAAACAGCACAGAGTGTCCAGAATCCAATACAGCCAAGATAAACAAAGTCTCCGCGGACATCTCTTGTCCAACAGAATATCCTGTCACTAGCGTGACTTTATCTGGTCTTGGTGTTGACTACCTCTGTTCTCTGTATATCAGTGCAGGTAAGACTCAGACCTCATTTGGATAAGATTTAGTCATTGAAAGTAATTGAAGACTTGTGTGTGTGTGTGATAGAGAGAGAGGAAGAGAGAGAGAGAGAATGAGAGAGAGAGAGAGAGAGAGAGAGAGAGAGAGAGAGAGAGAGAGAGAGAGTCAGTCAAATACTTTTTGGCCGAGAAAACCTTTATTTATCCAAGTCAACATATTCTTTATGTCTCATAATTGTAATAAGGGAAATATTCGCATGTCCTCTACATAAATGCGTCACGAGCTGCAAGGCTACGTTTTGAATTTGATCTCTAATCCTGATCTGTGATGTGAAAATCTCATTGATCACTTCTGGCTGCAGCAAAGAGAAATGGTGTTAGGTCAATTATAGATTAAAACAATACAAGAGCTGTAGGGGTGAGTCTTTCTATCCACTGATCTGGCAGAAACTGGATAAAGTAATCATAAAGTCGAAGGTATGCATGACAGCTTTCTCAAGATAATGCATATGAATACACGTATTGATCTTCATGTTGAGGAGTGATCAAGTGTAAATGCCAATTACCAAAAAGTTTCTGTAAGGAAGCGACAAAACGAATGGTGATGTTTATATTTCTTCTTGTGTTTCATAATTCTTTACTAAACTAAAGGTAGAAGGGGTAATAATAATATGGAGTGTTTTATTTTTTAATGTGCGTCATCAGGACGTGTCAAACTCAAAATAAAATACACGTTTTCATGAATTTAGTATGAGAATTCTTTAATTGCATTTGATTTTTTTCTCCAGTAACATGACAATATATCCACTTTTGAGTTCTGACTATCATTCAACTAAGCTACTTTACGTCAATCTAGTTTGCATTGTGGTTGGAGCTTTTAAATATGGCGCCCTTGAAAGAAAAAAAGACAACTAGTCAGACGAAGCTGTTTTGAGTGCGTCGAAAACTGATCATTAGTTAATTTTGTAAAATAAAGTCATGGTGTAAAATATATCTTGTAGATACGTTTTTAATCTTTCAAAAACTAATACGCTCTAAGGACTAGCATTTCTTCCATTTTCCTTCTCTAATGTTTCTCCTTTTCCTCCTTTTGTGCTTTTGTCCTTCTATCTCTTTCCTTTTTTCCCTTTCACATCTCTCTTTTCCTCTTTTTATCTCTCTCATCCTCTTTCTCTTTTGCAATTCGATCTCTTAATGTATTTTTAATAAATCTCGAACCCTCTAACGGATATTATTATTATTAAGGCCTTCCGCTAGGAGTTTCGTCCGACCTCGCAGCTTCGGCAGCCTTCTTTATGTCCGCGGTGAGGGCAGTCCATTCTTGTCTTCTTTCTGCGATCTTTCTTATTGGGTATCGGGTATACAAAATACCAAAAAAAAAAAAAAAAATAACAATAGCATGAGAAAATTATAAACAGATAGATTACAGTTTTAAATTTAAAAATTTTCAAAAGATTAATAACTGCACTGAAGAATAAAAATTTCTTTTTAATAGTATAAGATAAACTAGATGTTGAGGCTTGTTAGTTAATTCATATTTTTAGAGAAAGATATGGCAAACTTTTTTCAATTCTTGCAAGCGCAATAGTAGATAGCAATGTGACCTAGATTAAAAAATATTATGAAATAAAAAAAAATTGGTTTAACAGAAAGACTTTTTCTTTCACTTTCTTTTCCCCTCCGCCACTGTTTGATCTCCTCGCAACTTATCTTTCACAGTCTTTTTATAATTCTTAATTTATGCTATTAAACAATTAAACTATGATTCTAAACATCTATATGTTCTTATGGGTCTCTTATGTTTTAAAATTATATATACTTATATTTTCGGTTTCAAATATGAGGTTTAATGTTTAATGCTGGAGATATTCCATAAAACTAATTAAAAATTAAACAAACAATAATCAAGATTAAAAAAGTGTAACTTCAAATCGCTTTATCACTTTCTCAACGAGAACGTCAATGTTGTTTATCTCCGAAACAAAGTTTGACAAGAGATGTAACTAGACCTTTCTCTCCCTAGGGCGGAACGTGGCGCTCAAACAGCGGGCGGAGCAGTCTTCTAGGTATGACGACGGTTACAGTGATCGATGGTTAGCCAAGCACGCTGTGGATGGAACGATTCCCGCATGGTATTATTACAAGTCAACTTGTAGTCACACCGGACACCACGACACATCTCCTTGGTGGCAGGTTTCCTTCACACATCCTGTGGAAATAACCAGATTCATCTTGGAAAACAGACGCGGTAAGTAACGCCACGTTCAATTTGGATCATTTTATTATTGCATTGACTTTTAAAACACTGCTGACAGGAACTTCGTTGTGCTTTCTTTTCTTTTTCAAAACAGTTAAATTGACTTCATTGACCCGTGAAATATATTAAAATGTAAGTAGACATAAAATAATCTTTTGAAGTTGTTGTTCAAGATACGTGAAATTTGTCTTTTTAAGCCTTAGGAAAGTTATATCACTATAATGCCATCACGGCCCTTCGCGCACATTTAATATTATTTGTGGTTGGAAACAAAAAATTAATATAAAAAAGGTATGACAACAGATACTACTACCACTACTACTACTACTACAACAACAACAACAACAACAACAACTACTACTACTACTACTACTACTACTACTACTACTACTACTACTACTACTACTACTACTTCTACTACTACTATTACTACTACTACTGCAGCTGCTGCTGCTGCTACTACTACTACTTCTACCACTACTACTACTACTACTACTACTACTACTACTACTTTTCATGCATCAGTATCATTGGCGCTTACGCGTGACACTTCTCTAAAAGGTGTAGGACTGGCTGTGCTGTTTGATAGACCAAGGGGAGAAGCCTATCGCTTCCATCAGTCGTATAATGAAGTTTTATCAATTTTGTTTTGTGTTTGATTCATTCCTGTATGGTCAGGTAGTTAGCATGTTACTGATCGCAAGATACTTCTTGGACTTTTTTGTAAGGGGTAACTGCTTTGAAAACATGTTTTAGCGCATTTCAGAGATGGTCAAGCCACTGTCTGGACACAACTACCACTTGCTCATCAAGAAGATACCGAGAGCAATTCTCATCTTTCCACTCGCCTGCCTCTTCCACAGATCTTTTGCAGTATTGTTGGTTGTGCCGAAATGAAATGAATTGCTAAGCCATGGAATTGGTGGCCTAACCGTGATTCTCAAATTAAGTAGAATGCAAAAAGTGGTCAATAGTGTATGTTGCACTCTAAAAATCCAGCTAAGGCTTCCTTGCATTACTAGGAATGACCTTCTTAATCATAAGATAGGAAACAATTAGAATTTTTTTCTGCTTTCATGGGAAAGGTGCACTTAGTTTGGATGGATTCTCAACCAAAATGATTGGATGTTAGACGCATGCAAAACATTACAGCTGATTAAACAATCTTTTACCTACATGACACTTTTTCTGTCATGGATTTCCCAAATTCTGTAATTACTTACTATGATTCAACATTTGCAGCTCTCATTTTCAACCTTGGGTAAAAAAAAAAGTTTTCACTCGATCTTTGCTAAAACAATATCATGATTTACATGATCAAGACACTGAATTTGATGTCAATAATCATGTTATTTTTTATGATCTATATAACTAGGAAAGACAATGGGATATCAATGAAAATAGTGTAACATTAACAGACTGGTCCCCTGTATAACAAAATCAAAACTCATTCTCAAGTTGTCCTTAGACAACGAATCGTAATTTGAGCCATTTATACAGCTGAATAATTCTTAGATCAAGACTCAGAAAGTCTTTAAAGATATCAATCTATAGATAAAAGACTAGTCAGAAAAGATACACTCGTTGTTGACAGCTCCATCATCCCTTTTTAAAAGGCAGGAAGGAAAGACAAAATCCGTTTAACAATCCACTTGTAGCGATCATAAGGTTATGACAGGTAGTCATGCATCAAGTAGTAGTAACACTTATGGTGTGAAGACAGGTAGTCAAGCATCAGTTAGTTGTAGCACTGGTGGTGCTGTGACAGGTAGCCAAGCATCAAGCAGTAGTAGCACTGATGGTATGGTGACAGGGAGTGAAGTGTCAAGTAATAGTAGCACTTACGGTGTGATGACAGGTAGTCAACATCAAATAGTAGCACTGATTGTGTGCTGACAGGTAGCCAAGCATCAAGTAGTAGTAGTAGCACTGATGGTGTGGTGACAGGTAGCCAAGCATCAAATAGTAGTAGCACTGATGGTGTTGTGACAGGATGTGAAGCATCAAGTTCCAGTATCAGTAGCACACTAAGTGAAGAAACGCGTCTTACACGAACGACAAGAGTCAAAACGCCCCAAGACAGATTAATGATCTTGTCATATTGATTGCAATTTCGGTTTGAATTATTCCACGGCTTGTGCAATCAAAGTAATACCATGCTGTTTATTTCATATGATATTTGTATATTTCAATGAGATCTATCGTTAAAGATTTCATTAGTTGGTTTAAAATAGCAATAGTCATTCAAAAGTAGATTATCTAGATACAATTCTGGATACCTAGTAATAAGAATTGTTTTGAAATCCTATCGAAGGTACCGATTTAATTTTTTCAAACTAAGAAAGGAGTAATAATTGAAATGGGATAGAATAGCTTCTGAGAATAGTATTTTAAGTTTTTAATCGGTTATGTGCGTTTGGCCTTTATGTATTTGACTTGTAACGGTGTAATGAATTCATCAAATGATTTAGAGCTCTACTGCGTCAACAAATTAATACAATTGTGTTGATAAGAAATAACTATTGAGTTCCGGCCAACACGCATAAACTTAATGGCATGTTGATTTTTTCCCGATTTGGAGCTTTCAGTCTCAATTATTTAATGATGATTCGGATCATCATAGTGCTTATTTTGGCTTACACTATTCTCTATAAAGCGTATACGTAAAAATCATTGCTATGCTACTCAGGCTTAAAAAGCATAGTCAGGGTTATCAATTTAATAATTCTCTAAAAAAAACTTTACTTACGTTACAATACCACAGTTAATATTTGGAGTCGACTTAACAGGTGGAATGGTGAAATAAGATTGATGTTAAGCGCCCGTCTAGATGTAAATTAACTCAGAGTTTGTAATGTACAAAAACCATTTACACGACTCATAGTAAAAATACTGTCTCATCTTTGATATTTGCACGGGAACATTAGTACAGAAAAAACGATAAACGTAATATGGTACACACAAAACTGTTCTTGTTTTCATTAACAAAATAGTGTTTTTCAATTGAGATTAAATGCAAATGTCGCATACATCTGTTACCTAGTTATAACTTATAATGAGAATGATTGCGGTGTACAAATGAGAAAAAAAAATACTGATTTCTAATAATTTGCAAATGGAGTACTTTATCGTGTCCCTTCAACTGTAAATTCCACAAAATACATTTGGTTTACTTACAAGACATACACAAAGTATCTTTAATTTGATTATATTTTTAATGATACTTGTTACACAGAGTGTTGCTGTTGCATCGTGATATGGGTTGTGAAAAACTCACTACATATAAATGCTGTAACATGTGCAGAAAGAAGTGGAACTAATAATTGTCAAGAACCAAAATTAAAGGGCGGTTTAAGAAAAACTATTACAACCGTTGTTCTTATTCTCTGTCCTCATAATCATTATTATCATTATCATCGATATAATTGTCCTCATTATTATTACCATCGATATCAATATCGTCTTCGTTATCATTCTCATCATAAACATCAGTACCTCATAATCAAAAATTCTTTTTACAATCATTATTCTTATTCTTATTATTATTATTATTACTATTATTATTGTTATTATTATTATTATTATTATTATTATTATTATTATTATTATTATTATTATTATTATTATTATTATTATTATTATTATTATTATTATTATTATTATTATTATTATTATTATTATTATTATTATTATTATTATTATTATTATTATTATTATTATTATTATTATTATTATTATTATTATTATTATTATTATTATTATTATTATTATTATTATTATAATTCTTCTTCTTCTTCTTCTTCTTCTTCTTCTTCTTCTTCTTCTTCTTCTTCTTCTTCTTCTTCTTCTTCTTCTTCTTCTTCTTCTTCTTCTTCTTCTTCTTCTTCTTCTTCTTCTTCTTCTTCTTCTTCTTCTTCTTTTTATTATTATTATTATTATTATTATTATTATTATTATTATTATTATTATTATTATTATTATTATCATTATTATTATTATGATTATTATTATTATTATTATTATTATTATTATTATTATTATTATTATTATTATTATTATCATTATCATTATTATTATTATTATTATTATTATTATTATTATTATTATTATTATTATTATTATTATTATTATTATTATTTATATCACTCTTGTTGTTGTTGCTGTTGTAACTACTATTTCAAAAGCCAGTTTTGTAATTATTGCATGTCCAATGTTATAGGTATCACTAAATATATCATTTATTTAATATGTATAAATAAACATGTTGAAAATATTTAATTTTGTGGAAAAAGAATTACTTTCCTTTTTTTACCTTTTACAGATTGCTGCCATTGGAGACTGGTGAATTTTTCACTGACAGTCTACCCAGTAAACGGCCCAAACAAGCCAATCACGTACAGAGGCTCAGATCAACCTAAATACACGTACAAAGTAGTGCCTTCTCCAAAGATCAACTTTCCTATCACTCAAGTCAAAATTACTAAAGGATTCAATCGAGATAACATTTTAACACTTTGTGAGGTCTTTATTTTTGGCGGTGAGCAGAATAGTCTTATTGCTGTGGTTTTTTTTTTTTATCTTCAACTCTACCTTTCTCTCTCTGTTTCTCTCGGTCTGTCTGTCTGTCTCTGTCTGTCTGTCTCTATCTCTCTGTCTCTCTGTCTCTCTGTCTCTGTCTCTGTCTCTCTCTCTCTCTCTCTCTCTCTCTCTCTCTCTCTCTCTCTCTCTCTCTTTCTATCTTTTCTCTGTGTGTCTCTTTTGGTAATTCAGTTTAAATTTCTTTCTCCTTTTTTTTCTTTTTTTCGCCTTGTCTGTCTAATTCTTTGTCTCTCTCTCTCTCTCTCTCTGTCTCTCTCTCTCTCTCTCTCTCTGTCTCTCTCTCTCTCTCTCTCTCTCTCTCTCTCTCTCTCTCTCTCTCTTACTCACTCAACTTATCTCTATAATTATCTGTGTTAAGTTATGCCTCCCTCGTGTTTAACCACCTCTTTCTTATTTTTATGCCTCTTCCCCTGGTTATATATAAATATAATTATATATATATATATATATATATATATATATATAAATATATATTAATACTTATTAATTAGTACACTGATTGTTATAGGGATATTTACTATTGATATTAAGCTTATAGTACTTGTGTGGCAGCTATAGTCACTAGGGATCCTGTTCTGTCATAACTAGAGCGAAGCAATGAAGAACCTCATTCCTTTTCAGCTCAATAGAATTTAAATCAAATTAGGATTTTTTCATAATACCGCAAGAGGGAAAGGAACCTTTAAGACCAATACGATTCAAGTAATTTTAAACGATATAAAACATATCTACTTAATTTTTGTTAAAGCTTAAATGAGCAAAAAAAAAAGAAAGAAAAGAAAAACAACAGCGAATAATAAAAGGGATTTTGACATTTATAATTATATAATTTATCTCATGGTTATTCCGATCAAGATTTAACTATCCTCCAGTTCTTATTCCCAACATCTTATCACCAGCATGAAAAAAAAACAAACATCTCGCTAACACTATTACTATTATTACTAGTAAGGTTACTACTCTTACTCCTACTCCTACTACTCCTACTAATATTACCGCTACTACTACTACTACTACTACTACTACTACTACTACTACTACTACTACTACTACTACTACTACTACTACTACTACTACTACTACTACTACTACTACTACTACTACTACTACTACTACTACTACTACTAATACTACTACTACTACTACTACTACTACTACTACTACTACTACTACTACTACTACTACTACTACTACTACTACTACTACTACTACTACTACTACTACTACTACTACTACTACTACTACTACTACTACTACTACTGCTGCTACTTCTACTTCTTCTGCTACTACTACTACTACTACTACTACTACTACTACTACTACTACTACTACTACTACTACTACTACTACTACTACTACTACTACTACTACTACTACTACTACTACTACTACTACTACTACTACTACTACTACTACTACTATTACTACCACCACTACTACTACTACTGGTACAACTGCTACTATTACTATTACACATAGTACTGTTATTGTGGGATTAGAACCATCGGTTTATAAATGCTTCGACACCCATCACCTTTCCACTTAAAGGGAATCTAGCTTATACGAATAGGCCAATACGTTCCTTAAAATGAGAGTTTCATGGGGAAATCTTGATTGCGAAGTCCAAATCGCACCACAGACAACAGTTGAATCCGCTAGGATCAACTCTTGCCATTGGACGCACACACATCTGAGAAGAACGATAACAACATGTATGCTTCAAATATATAATAATTTCAAATTTATATCTAGAGGAGGCAAACGACCGGGTTAATAATAAGTAAGATTTATAAGAATTACAATTTTAAATAGTGCTCAGCAATGGTTAGGATAAGGCTTTAAATGGAAATGACCGAAAATGCTTGGAATTGTGGGATTAGAAACATTGATTTACAGATCCTTTGGCACCCATCGCCTTGCCACTCAAAGAGAACATGGCTTATATATATATATATATATATACACACACTCATATTTTTGGACGATTTTTATAACTTTTTCATCTTTCTTATTTCTTAGACCTTATTAAAGGAACGGAACTTTGACAATGATGGAAGATTCATTTAGGAAAGAGTATAAATTTAGTTTTTCAACCGATTTCAAATGTTTGGTAAAGCAATTTGATATCTCCTCACAGATATCCATTGTCCATTTAATCGATATGGACTGAAGTGTGAGCGGGAGTGTAACTGTGTCAACCAGACCAGCTGTTTTGTCCACAGTGGACGTTGTTCGTCTGGCTGTGCCCCTGGCTACACTGGAATTGATTGTAGTAAAAGTTAGAAGTATTTTTTTTCCAAAGAAACATGGAAGTATATCGTTTATAAATTATTTGTCACTTTTATTGTATTAGTTTAACTGCTTTTGAACTGCCACAAGCACTTTGATAAGTGACTTACTCTCGTTGATTTATCTTTGGTGATTTATGTGTTAAAAAAATCGAGTGACATAACCTTTTTGAAATTCTTTATTTAAGCAGTCTTTACTTTAAAGTTTTCAAAAGTATGTTCTAAATTAATCAGGCATTCTATACAGATGTGTCATTAAAAATATCTCAAACTCTTTCAATTAAGATTGTGGTCTGTCATGTAAGGTTGACTCTGGAACTATGGTAAGATGTCTAGATTAATAATTCTTGTCTAAGTATGTGTCCGGATACGAGTGAAAGTTTATAAAGGGGAAATCATTGCACTCTTCTTTTCTTAATCATTTTTCTGTTCTGAAATAGTCTGATAGTCTCCTTTCATTATATAGTAATGGTATCATTTGAATTAAATAAAGGCCGAAGCTAAGAACAAAATGGTGAATGAACATGTGAACAAAATAGTTGTAGATTTAGATAAACTTTTCTGGTGCCTCATGGTTTAAACTCCTGTCAAATATCAAGTAGTTTCCCTATGATAACATAACACGATAGTAACATGCATTTCATTTTTTACCTCGCTACAAGCTTATATGGTTTGCGTTAAACCGTGTTTTTTTTTTGGGTTAATTTACTGCGTCATAGAACACTTATTTTGCGATAAGAAACATTTTGCTTTATAATACTTGATAACGGATTTGTTTCAAAAAATAATCTTGCAAAACCTTTGGCTGTCGTATAGTATCATAAAAGCTGTGGAAAATATGCATTATATACTACTCACAAATTCATATTCCTCTGAACATGAAGTAGTTTAAAGCACTATAAATGAAGAAAAAATGCAATCCTGTTTAAGAAATACTCTAAAATAAAAGTTAGGAAGCAGATTTCATAAAGATTAATATCTTGAGATTCTTTCACAAAAAAGTAAGTTTTAAGGCTTATAAACGTCTTTAAAATATTTCAAAATGTCTGTTCATTGCTTTTTTTCATTTCTACTTGCCTGTTTCTTGCTCTCCACCAGAATGTAAAGGTGGAAGGTACGGAATCGGATGCACACGTAAATGTAGTGTCACCTGTGGTGAGGATCAGGATACATGTAACCACACTGATGGAGCCTGTACACATGGATGTGACCCAGGCTATACAGGGAGATGGTGTGAAGGAAACTGTAACGCCACCTGTGGTGGTGACCATAATATTTGCAACCAGACTGATGGAGCCTGTACACAGGGATGTGACCCAGGCTATACAGGGAGATGGTGTGAAGGAAGCTGTAACGCCACCTGTGGTGGTGACCATAATATTTGCAACCAGACTGATGGAGCCTGTACACAGGGATGTGACCCAGGCTACACAGGGAGATGGTGTGAAGGAAGCTGTAACGCCACCTGTGGTGGTGACCATAATATTTGCAACCAGACTGATGGAACCTGTACACAGGGATGTGACCCAGGCTACACAGGGAGATTCTGTCAGTCAAGTATGTAACATAGCTGACTCCAAAATGGATAAAAAAATAGAAAGGTTTCCGAAGGAATATAATGCCCATAATAGCAAAGAGTTGAAGTAATTTAAGGTCTCTATGCATTATTCATTGAAAATGAAAAAATCTTTCACCGTTAGTAAATCAGATAAAGACGAAACAACCGAACAACTGGTTGATCTATCATCCTCGCCTTATAGCCTTACCTTGAAATTGTAAAGTAAAAGAAAAGAAAAAAACCGCTTTACTTCGGGTGATTTTTGTGGTGGAATTTGACTGAGAGAACGTCATCAGCTCAATTTCCACCACACGAAACGTGCTATTAGAATCACATCATCAATACAGTGATATGAATTATCAATTCGTATAATGATACCTAATGTTTTCTTACAAAGAAATAACGCAGTAAGTACATGTCGATCCTGCTGATACAAGTAAGGGTAATAAAAAAAAAGCCCTAATAGTTTTAACACTCTGAAAAAAATAGTTTACTATAAAGCCCCCAACTTTTTCCTGCACTAAGAACTAACAACTATGCTCACTTGAGCTCTAGTTATCTCGCCAACAGACAGACCCAAAGTCGTTTGATATTTGGTTAACCTAATGGCAAAAAATATTTCTTCAAATTAGAAAAATAACTACCCTTTGCAGTTAGGATGGCAAATTCAAGAATGTATATGTTTAGAGTGAAGCTGTCGCTACTAAATCTCGTTTTTATTTACAACCAGCGAATTTCATCTTCCTATCACCACCCAACCTTTCCCCTTTTGTCGACAAAAAAGTAGAAAAAGAGGGAGAGAGAGAGAGAGAAAGAGAGAGAGAGAGAGAGAGAGAGAGAGAGAGAGAGAGAGAGAGAGAGAGAGAGAGAGAAAGAGATTTAATGCTAATAGGTGAATTAAAACTTATTTCTCTGATTTTTAATACAATGCTTTCGAAATGAGGGTTGAAAGGAAAACAAAAACAAAAACAAAAAAAACAAATAAAAAAAAAAAACAACAAACAAATAGACAAAAAAGAACAACAACAACAAAAAAAGAACAACCGAAAAATAAAAATGTTTTTTTAGACGGACAAACAAAGCGCTTTTATAATGTTAACCGAGGCAATAAGAAGTTCAGCCCATAAAATAATCAATTAGTCCTAAAGAACTAATTTTGTTGGACTATCAACTTTAATGGCGAACCATTTCCCCTCCAACAGTTCAGGTCTTCTTCAGGCTGTTGTCGAGCTTGTTTGTTCATCCATTATTGTAATCTTCACGTAGTTAGTATCAGCCACTTTTTCTAGCTGTTAGAATTATCCTTTGCAAATTGCCCCCCTACTACCCCCCCTCCCCCCAAATGAAAATAAAAATAAATACAGTGAAAAAACATGATTTGCTAAATTTGCTCATGTAACTCAAACACTATTAAAAGCAATATATGAGCTTTAAAAAGATACGATTTCGTATTTTAAAATGATAGAAGTGTTTAAAAAGCTTGGCTTCATATTTAATATAAAGAAATATCTGGCTCATCGGCTTAAAGCTTAAAACGTTACAATGTTTGACAGGATCTTGAAAACAAAACCACACAATTCTTAAGTTACATAAGCCATCTGCAATCGATTCAAAGTGATCGTCTAACCAAGTTGACGTACAAGAAATTTACTTAACTGATCACAAACTCAGCATTTATTGGTCCTATTAGTGGATGAACATTTTAAAATAATTATGTATGTATATTTTTTCACACATCAAGGTTTATTGCCACTAAAAAAATCAACATTTCTCCTTGTATAAGAGCTATAAAAAGATTGAATTTATTTCTTAATATTGTCTTAAATATTTCAATCAGTATTTACTTTTTCTCCCTCAACATAATAAAAAAGAAGTTAGGTGAGCAAGAAGAATAAATATATCCACGACAGAGAGATATAAGACAGAGACAGAGAATACAAAGACATAGCGGGAACAAGAGAGAGAGAGAGAGAGAGAGAGAGAGAGAGAGAGAGAGAGAGAGAGAGAGAGAGAGAGAGAGAGAGAGAGAGAGAGAGAGAGAGAGAGAGAGAAAGGGAGAGAGATAGAGGAGAGTCAGAGAGTGATAAAGAGAGCGAGAGAGGTGGTGAAAGAGATTGAGGGAGAGAGTGAAAGAGAGTGAGAGAGAAGGAGAGAGTGATAGAGAGTGAGAGAGAGAAAGTGAGAGAGGGAGGAATAGTTAGAGAGAGAGAAGAAAGAGAGAGGTAGCCAGATAAGCAGAAGAAAAAAGTAAAGAGAGGAAGATAGAGATAAAGCAATACTTTTAGAGTGACAGATAGATAAAGATATATATCAGCAAAGATATAGAGAGAGTGAGAAAGACAAACAAAATGCTTGTGGAGAAAGAAGGCTCATTTAAAGAGAAAATGAAACCAAAATACTTGTATTTAATATTCTTATATTTCAACTAAAGTCTAAGTCCTGTGATGTTAAACAGCTTGCAGTACATAAAATTCAATTTTCTCTGCAGCGTGTCACCGCAGCACGTATGGTGTAAGATGTTCTCAGAACTGCAGCGTCACCTGTGGCGGGCCAGACAGCCTGTGTCACCATGTTGATGGAAACTGCTCCAGTGGATGTAACGCTGGTTTTAAGGGAGAACACTGCAACAACAGTAAGATTCACAGAATAATGGATTAAGCACCTTGTCTAGTAGAACCTAAACAAGCAGAAAAAAAAAGTAATAATACTGCTTTTTAAGAGCCGACTTCTTACTTTTTTTTTCCAATTGTATATAATTTTTAAAATAATTTGGGAAATTCGTAGCGAAACTATTTACTTATGTTTTTCATCATCTCACTTGTCTTATATTCATTAAATACCACATTGCCATCCTTTAATAATACTGCTCGAACTTTATCTCATGTAATTACTCTGGAATTCAGTTATGACATGTGCAAAGGCTTGAATTACTATTGAGCTGATTTCATGCAGTTTAAAAACTTGAGTAGCCTTTGAGGTAAACACATTCTCCTGGCTGATCTTCAGTATTTTCAATCCATCTTTTTTCGTGGCTGAGAAAACATTATCTGCTGAACTTCCATTAGGAGACACGTGGCTGAAATAGGATGAGAGAACCTTATCAGTAATGTTCAGAGACTTGCCATTACAATAACACGTTGAAGACAGTGACACGAAAAATGATGTTCCTAGACATCCACAGACATTGGTGGAAATGTTGTTTTTGCTGCCTCAATAAAACTGGTTTATTATTTTTTTTTTAAACAAAGCAATGATGCGGTGGTTTCCATGCTGATTTTACTATTAAGCGGAAGGTGAACAAAAATTCCAGCTTAAAAACAGTAACAATAGTAGTTTAATTACAAAAAAACTATTTTTCAGCTCTTAGAACGAACAGTTAAGATGCTCACCTTAGCTCTAGTCACCCAACTAGCAAACACACCCAACGCAATTTGATATTTGTTTAATAAATTGATCAACAAAGATTTCTTCAATTGTAAAAAATATCGCTTAGGTGAACAAATTTTCATTGTGAGGAAAAAAAAATCAATTCGATTTTATGCAAGGAGAGAAGAAATGTTCTCACGGTATGAATACCATAAAATAGCTGTATTCGAAAACAGGGACAAAATATGGCAATACAAACTACCGCAAGAATCCTTATTCGCCTGTTAAGGGTGGAAAAAAGCATCACGTGTAACAGTTGTGTAGGAAACGGAACAAAAGCAACTGAATTTCTAAACGCTTTTCACGGTTTGAAGCCCAGTCAAATTGTTTATGTTAAGTCACTGGAAAAAAAATAGCTTTTAGAATTGGGCCCGCTGGAGTATGAGAATTTTAGTTTTCTTTCCTTCATATAGAAGATTTTCAAATATTAAAGTCGAAGCTCATTTATAGTCCATATTAATGTAGATCATCTTGTTTGACCATGTGTTTTCAAACGATCTAAATAAAAAAGCAAAATAGCATAAAACGTTTTTTTTTTCAAATGTCACCTCCTATACTAGGTCTATATCGAGATATAATTCATCTAGACCTTGATGTTGATTTAACTTCAAAACAAACATTTTGTCAATTTAAAAATATATTTATCAGTCAATGATGGCGTATTTCTTTTAACCCTCCTATTTCCTCTAAGATCTAGACCTAAAGTTTGTTCCAATAAAATTAAATCTAAATCTAAAAGCCCAAATCATAAGATCAATGTCCGTTGATATAGATTTTATCATCCTCGACCCCATTCTCTCTCTCTCTCTCTCTCTCTCTCTCTCTCTCTCTCTCTCTCTCTCTCTCTCTCTCTCTCTCTCTCTCTCTCTCTCTCTCTCTCCCCACACACACACACACACTTTTCATTTTCACGCCCACCAAATACGATCTAGATTTAACTTCAAACCAAATGATTTTGTTGCTTATTGACAATTTCTCTTTTCTCCCCCCCCCCCCCCCCCCCCCCCCCCCTTCCCAAACACTATTCGCTAAATCCAGACATAAACATAACTCTCCAAAGTTCTTCATACCAATTCCTTTTTTAAAAGCATATAAACATTTTGACGTATTTCAGATGAATACTTAGCAGTTGAAAAGGAAATTTTAGATTCAGCTGATTCACCACATTCTACTCAGAAAATGGTATGCATTATCGATCTGTTGAATTCACCGTACTCGCATTCGAATGCGGTGAATTCAGGCTAAAACTCAGAGGAGTCATACCAGGGTGTGCAGTGTCACTTTATTTAATTAAAATCTACAGTGAAATGATTCTACGCAACATCAACGGCCATAAAGAACTTAAAGTAGATGGGCATAATATCACAAATTTGAGATATTATGCAGAAGACACCCTTCTTAAATCAGACTCTAATAATGAGCTTAATTTAACTTTTGATTTAGTGGCAGAAGGAAGGGGCAAGAGATGATTAAAACTGAATGCCAAGTAGACAAAATGCATGGTTCTAACAAAGAACTATTGATATTTAACATCAGCTGCAGAGGCAAGAATATCAAACAAACATATCAGATCAAATATTTAGGATTTTTGATACCATCAGATCCAAGATGTGATACTGAAATTAATAAACGTATAAACAGAAATATTTTAAGACTGTTAAGCAAGATGAGCCCTACACTGAAGCCGAGAAATATCCTAATGTACATGCACATGGGAACCCTTAAACCCTCTTTACGGTCAGTCCTATTATATGAGTGAGAGTGCTGGAAATCTCAAACAGAATGACAAAGAAATTGGAAGTAACAAAAAAAAAGTTATTTTTAGAAGTTGATGAGAATATCTTGGATATAAATAGGGCCAATGAAGAAGTGTTAAAAGTAGCTGAAATAAAGTTTCTACTGATGAAAGCAATCATGGAGAGGCAGATGATGTTTGTGGATCATATTAAGACAAAACGGGCTGGGAAACATTATGAATTGTGGAAAATTGGAGGAAAAAGCAGTAGAAGGAAACAAAAAACATCATATACAGACAATCTGAATGACTTTTTATCCAAAAAACAGATGCCCGACAATAGATCGCCCTGTTGAAGGATTCTAGCAAATAGAGTGAATCTGTGGAGGATAAGAAACAATGACTTTTTATTCAATGCAAGAACTGGATGCAACAGTGCTTTGTAGGGTAGGGGAAAAAGTCTAACAGGTCATAGAAAGTACCCAAATTACACGGATTCTTTACCTATGGCAGAACTTAGGATCAAAGGTAAATGATATCAGAACAAGACCAAACATTTCCATTATCAAATTATACTTTTTGTGTTTTTCATCTAATCGAAGCATGTCCCAATGGTTCCTATGGTGACGGTTGTGAGAAGACGTGCAGTGATCATTGCGCTGGAGACCAAAACTCGTGTCATTATATCAGTGGTGTTTGTGACCAGGGCTGTGACCCAGGCTATCAAGGGTCTTTGTGTATACAGGGTGAGTTAAGAGAAAGAACGATTTGCACTTAATAACATAGAATATGCATAACTTAATGACTAATGTTCAATAATGATAATAAACCCTCATCAGCCACATCAATCTTCAGCATTGTCTCTTTTGCCTTTTCAGCCTCAACCTCGTCCAACATAAAAAAAAAGTTTAATAATCTTGGTGGCTGTTATCTCTTACTTCTGTTACGAGAAAGTTAAGCTCTCCTTTATATGTAATGTTATCTATGGGTACCACTAAGGAACTTGGGTACATACAAGACCTGAGTCTTGTTGTTTACGATCAGTAGACTTTATAACATCGCATGGACGAGAAATACCAAAATTTAAGAAAAACATAATGTTAAAGATCGCTACTCTTTGAAGCATGTCCTTAAGGAATTTGCTTACACACATAGAATACGTACATATCTCGGAATAAAATGCGAGAGAAATTTTTCAAATTTCTTACTCAAGCTCTTGCTATTCAAATATTGAACCAAGTACACCATTAAATAAAAAACAGAAAAAATATCTTTAGCAGGTATACATTTCTACAAGAGGGGTTTTTAATTTGCACAATATTTGATAGTCCAAATGACGAGTTAAAAAACCCAACCTCATATACTGTTTCTTTATGGAATCTTTGTGTTCCTTCAAAGAAAAGTGAATTATAATATTCATGTTTTTTTCACAATCGCTCACATCCACGCGTAAAGGAATGGGCGTGTAGAACATGGGCCAAGAACAGGAAGCAGGAATGCATCACCAGGTGTGAGGACAGCAAGTGTCATCACATGACAGGAACCTAAAAACATCAGACTACAATTTCATAAACCCTGAAAGAACAAATTCTTTAGCTGTTGCTTATTTAATATGTAAGGTACTTTGGGCGTCTGAAAAAATATACAAGCAGCTCTAGAGAAATCCATTCGTATTTACTTTATCGATTTATTTACATTTAAATGATCCTACATGATGGGTTGTAAAAGCAATGTTTTTGAGCAATGTAATGATGTGTTTTGCATACTCATATTTAGAGTTCTATAATTTCAAACAACAATTTCATTACTTGTTTTCAGTATTGATCATGAATAGACCTTTTTTCACCAAAAAATTAATAAATACTTATAATTATAAAGACCAAAGAGCATACCCATTACGTGCAGACAAAATGTGATCAAATCTAATGCCATGATCCATATTAAAATCTCTACATTTTTTTCAAGATTTGTATTATCTATAATATGCATTTTGTAACATTAAAATGTAAACTATATCAAGTGAAATATCTAATTTTAGCAAAAATATGTTACCTCCAGTTTCTATCCGTTGAATGGAAAGAAAAAAGGATTGGACTAAAGTATGCATGGTGTAAGAAAACAGTGAAAAAAATATACACAGAGAAATGTTTCAGAAGAGGAGAAATCACATCCTCAGAAATCTTTTATAACGGGAAAATGCAAGGATATTTTTCACTGAAAGTTAATATTTCAATTCTTTAGAGACGAAATTAAATCTTGGTATTACAAAACATCTGACTCTATTTAGTACAGCTAAATAATATTCCCTCAATCTTATACAGTGCGCAGATAAAAATCTTAAGATTGTTGAATACTATGAAATCTGGCTGTTGAAAAATTTGATTTTTAACTGTTTTGGGACATGTTTCAAGTTATAGGGTATCTTCTTTTCAAAATACAAACAAAACATGATAGTAGAAGCCAGATAACAGCAAGAAAAAGCTTTAACACTTAGTTGTGTATTATCAAAGTCTATATTCATTATTTTTAAGTTTAAATACTTCATATTTTTTCTCGATGGTCTGCCTATTGCAATTTACAGGACCTCTTAAATTGGTTAAATTCCAAAATTTTTTGTCTTTTGTAGGTCAAACATATTTATTTGAATTCAAGAATACATTTTACATATTTGAATATTTTGAATTTAAGTTTACTAGATTAAAAGAGATTTGCTTTTCTTCTCCTCGCCTTTAGATAAAATGATTTTTCCAAGAATAATCAATAATGGTGTAAAAATATTCGTTTAGAATAAATTGGTCTCTGTTCAGTACCTTAATAGGGGCTTTACGCAATTAAGTACACGTCTCAAATGCAGGCATCTTTAAAAGTTATTTCCCTTAGGTTAAAAAATAAAAGTGTTGCTGTATACATTTTGTTTTTGTTTCCTTTTGCTTTTTCATTATAACACCGTTTTTCTAGCTAACTGGAATTCATATCTTTTTATTGTTTGGAATTTTTTTCTAAATGAACTGCTGCAAGGAGTTCAAAGATTTTTAATTGTGGTTTTCATGATACGGATTAAAAAAAATCAGCGACACTCCCTTTCTTTTTTTAATCTTGACTACGCTTACTCGTTATTTTACTCGGCTAACACTAAGCCAACAGCTTGGGCGACGCCAACTTATTTTAACAAATTTATGCGATAAACACGTGAAATTGATAAGAATCGCCATTTTTAAGAATCCAGCAGTGCATTATAAAGAAAGTGGCGGTATTCAGCAAAGTGGCAAATAAAAGTAAAGTCTATACTGTCAATGGAATACTCATCAATCTCGCTTTTTAAAAGAACGATAAACGGGTGTTGAATAAATATAATATCTAACCTCTAGTGTATCTTTCTATCGTAATGCTGGTTACCTTCCCTGCCTGCTCGAATCTCTAACCTCCAGTGTATCCTGCTGTTGTAATGCTAGTTACCCTCCTTGCCCGCTCGAATCTCTAACCTCCAGTGTATCCTGCTGTTGTAATGCTAGTTACTTTCCTTGCCTGCTCGAATCTCTAACCTCCAGTATATCCTGCTGTTGTAAAGCTAGTTACTTTCCTTGCCGGCTCGAATATCTAACCTATAGTGTATCTTTCTATCGTAATGCTAGTTACCCTCCTTGCCCGCTCGAATCTCTAACCTCCAGTGTATCCTGCTATTGTGATTCTCGTTATCTTCGCTGAATACTCTAAAGTTAGGATCTGCTATTAATTCTGGACCCTATAGTGTTTATCATTTTCTGTGTATTTTACTATGTTGGTACAAAACCCACGGTGTGCATCATATTTTTATTGTTAAAACCTGCTATCGTGTTTGACCACTGTATTCTCTATGTCCATTGACCCTGACGCTTATAGTCTTTCAACCCCAGTGTGTATCGTACTATCTAACTCCAGTATGTATCGTACTGTCATGGTCAAAACATTCTATCCAGCTCTACTACTTTTGTTGGTAACAACCTGCTTTGTTTTTTTTCTCTCCAGCGACAGTGCAGCTGGGAGTAATCCTTGGAGCTGCTGTTATTGCCCTTATAACCTGTACTATTCTTGTTGGTGTGTTCCTCAGGAGGTAAGTTCGTAACTATAAGTTGCATTTCATGACTATGTGCGCAAGAATGATATTCTCGTATACAGTGTTTGCTAGAAGCTTATATAGACATCCACATATTTTTTTTTTTCGCTTTTGTATTTCATGTTCTAGCTATTTATGCTGTCATGTCTATTAATGTATCCTGTGTTCTAAGATTTTCACATTTGTGATGGATAGTTTTATAATTAATCATATGCGTGTATTTTTATCCTTATATTTCACGACTTATCAATTGGAACTTGTAAATCTGTGACTGTGAATTAGTCTTTGTACTGTGTATATAAGAATATCTATTTTCATCCTCTCTCTCTCTCTCTCTCTCTCTCTCTCTCTCTCTCTCTCACTTTATATATATATATATATCTGTCTACTTTTTTGTTTTCCTTTTTCGCTCTTTTTATCTGTTTACCTGCTTGTCAGAAGGAATATCTGCTGCGTTCCAATCTTGATTTTCCATGCTGAATGTAAAGTTTTCAGCTCCGCCTTTTGGCTCTTCCTACTTTGACTTTAGGTCTTTCTCTTGGCAACACCTTTTCTTTTTCGCTCTCCTATCTCTCTCAATTGTACCTTATCCTCCAGGGCCGCCTGTCTTTCTTTGTTTCTAGTCTATCTGCCTCTCTCTCTCTCTGTCTGTCTCTCTCTCTGTCTCTCTTTCTCTCTCTCTCTGTCTGTCTCTCTCTTTCTCTCTTTCTCAGTCTGTCTGTCTGTCTGTCTCTGTCTCTGTCTGTCTGTCTCTGTCCCTGTCTGTCTGTCTCTGTCCCTGTCTGTCTGTCTCTGTCCCTGTCTGTCTGTCTCTGTCTGTCTGTCCATCTGTCTGTCTCTGTCTGTTTGTCTGTGTGTCTGTATGTTTGTCTCTCTCTCTCTCTCTCTCTCTCTCTCTCTCTCTCCCTCTGTCACTCTTTCTCTTTCAGTCTTTCCCGTATATAAGATATTGCTTTCTAAACAATGGTTTTAAACTAACTTTTGTATAAAGAATGCATAGTATGGTAAAACAATATAATATATAGCTGATCATTATAATGTGAAGTACAGAATATTTGTCTATGTGTTTAAAAGATGTCGCAAGCAGAAAGCGAAAGAAGTGAAAGACAGCATCAGTGTGTCTGGAACAGCAGCGCCCAGTGTCGGAGATCATGGCAGACATGAGCCGAGCAGAACCAGCGAGGCTGGAGCTTTTCCAGCAGACTCACACACTGGCCAGACATCTACGTCAGAGCCAAAATCTGGCAAGTACTTGCTTAAGATGTTTCCGAAGGCATTCATGCATTAATTCTATTCAGATTTGTATGTAGGTCATCATTACATCTAGTGTGTTTTTTAACTCAATGATGCGAGGTAAAACTTCTTGATTCAAACTGAGGAGAGTTTATATTACTTTATTATTTGTATTCCTTAACAAACCTAAAATACGTTACAACATTTTGTACTTGGTAAGCGAAATCTCAAAGTATTGAGTGAAAGTTCTTAAATGACAAAACCAAAATTCTATTGCATTTATCCTATTGAACAATAGTAGGAAAACAACGTAAAAACTCTGATAGTCAGAAATATGCTCATGGAGATGGATCAAGGACTCTCCGAAACAAGCTTCTATTCATGAAAGACAATTTTTAGGCCTAAAGTTTGGATTATTTTGGCAGATCATATTTTTCTGATTTGTCTCTACAGTTTCGTTTTCCTTAGAACGCCAATACATGGATGGAGACAGAGCGGAAGACAAGAAACTAGGCAGAGGGGAAAATATGGAGAAAGACATAGAGAGGAAGAGAGTGAAAGATATCGAGGGAGATAGAGTATACGATAACCAAGATGGCGACCATTCCGACACGGCAGTACCAGTGGAGACCCTGAACACCTACATCAGGCAGCACGCGACAGACTCACATTTCCTAGAGGAATTCTCAGTAAGGTTGAGGACCATCTCCACTTTGATTAAGTTTTAATCGTTCTCAACATTTCAACCTTCCGTCAAGGTCTTTATATCTACATAATGATTTATAAACAAGGCCTCATTACATCTTTGTTACACTAAAATAATTACTGTCATTATCTTTGTCACTCTACTAACCAGCTCTTTCAACCTTCTCTCCTCGCTCTGCACGTTCACACTTTCCCTTTCCTACAGGCTGTTACTGTAATAAAAGTCATCTTCTTCAACATCCTCATTATCTCTTACTTAACATATCTTTTTTCAGCACCACAAATCCACCACTCTCCATAATTGCTGTTCCTCTACACCCATATTTTAAATTGATCAATAATAGACATTTTTATTTGACCCTCCCTATAGTTAGATATTCCGTTATTAAAATAAGTGAGAATAACATCCTGATAAGTATGATCATCATCATCGCCATTGTAATGCACAACATAAGTATAATAATAATAATAATAATAATAATAATAATAATAATAATAATAATAATAATAATAATAATAATAATAATAACAACAACAACAACAACAACAACAACAACAACAACAACAACAACAACAACAATAATAATAATAAAACAACGACAAGAAATAAATTAATAATGGCACTGTTACCACAGCCTTTTTACCTTCATTACCCCAACAATCATAATGCTGCTCTCGAATAACACTGAATTTGGTGGACTAAACCAATACCACTTTCTGATAATTGAGATTGTTTTTCTCTTCTGTAGTTTACATTTCTACCTAAGTAGTGCATTGAGAAAAGACTACCGCATTGATAAGAGCAAGAGTTGTGTGTAGAAGGCGACAGAACGTATTTCTTTTAGCATTATCTACTCTTATGCTAATAATCGGTCTCACTTGACTTTGGTGTATCCAGTCTGTCCCAATGGTCACCAGCTCGCCTCGGACAGCTGGAATTTCCCCGCAGAATGTCAAGAAAAACAGATACAAGAATATCATTCCTTGTGAGCAGAGATTTTTACAGTGATTGTCTCCTTCCATTTCTCTACTGTTTCTCTGTCTCTCCCTGTCTCTCTTTCTCTATGTGTGTCTCTCTCCGTCTTTCACTCTCTGTGTCTCTCTTTCTCTCTCTGTCTTTCTGTCTCTGTCTCTCCCTGTGTCTCTCCGTCTTTCTCTCTCTGCCTCGCCACTCTATCTCTCTGTCTCTTTCCCTGTCTCTCTGTCTCTGTCTGTCTCTGTCTCTCTCTGTGTCTCTCCGCCTTTCTCTCTATGTCTTCCTTCTTTATCTTTCTCTCTCTCTCACTCTGTTTCTCTCTGTGTTTCGTCTCCATCTCTGCCTCTGTCTGTCTGTCTGTCTATATACCTATTTCCTTCTCTCTCTTTTATTTTATTTCTATTTTTTTTCTTTTTTCTTCTGTCTCCCCAATTTCTTTGGTGTCTGACGCGCTCAATCTATGTTTTCTTGAATTACAAACTATTTAGATACTCCCTCTTTGCCTTACGTCTATGTGCACTCCCAGTTTTCTACTTAAGTCTCTTTTTCCCTAATTCCCACATTAATTTCTCGATGCCCAGTATGGCTTTTAATATATTAATCGATGCTTTTGGTATTTCTGAAAAAAATCAAGCCATTTATCTTCGCTCTCAACTAAGACTATCATGGTAAAAAGATATGCGGCATGAAATTATTATACATACTAAGAAGATGTATTGAAATATTAAATAATTATTAACCGTATTGTCTGTATGAAGAGAATTTGTTAACTTGAGCCATTCATTTGTAAACACCTTAATAATACATGAACGAAAATGAAACTGACATTCTAAAAATTAAATTAAAAACAAAACTAGAACTAACAACACTATCAGATTAACGCTCTTAAACAACTCTCAGATTTTTCCAAAGTATCTTTTGAGAGGATTAGACTGAGACACAATAAAGCTTACCAGGGAATCGAAGTTCGAAGTGAATAATCCTCACCTTTGTTTCTTTAACCCAGATAACTCGACCAGGGTTCTCCTTCAGAGGGACCATAAGAAGAACCAGTCCGACTATATCAACGCTTCCTATGTAAAGGTGGGAAAATGGCTCTACCTTTGGTTGATGGGCCTGGGGGAGGGGGAGGTGGAGGGGGAGGAAGGGCGCCATGAAGTGTCTTGTAAAGCGACACACTTTGCGTTCATTAACTTTTAGCTACACATAGAGTGTAGACGTTTATTCAATAACCTGACATAGATGTGGCCATCATGTGGGAAAACTCTGCGGTCTTTAGCCTTAAGCTATACACAAATAGTGGACGATTGCCAGAGAACTTACGCTTATACGATACAAGAAAAAAGTCATTGTGGAAGATGGTATGAGTTGATGTCGGTAGACATCGTTGTTTACACTGATGTCAGGATAACTGCAATAAACCGTGGAGTTTGACAGTTACCACTGTGATGATTGCCAAGGTCAACACTATACGATTCAGAAATATACTATTGTACAAAGAAGAATGGCGGTGGATTTAAATTATACTTTCCTAAAACTGTTTATTTATATTTTTCTTTTTTATTCTACAGTTAATGAAAATCTTAAATCTTGTAAAGTAAAAAAAAAATAATTTGTATAACTATATTATTTTGTCTAGGCATGCTTCAATTCTCGTCAATGCCGACGCAACCCTACCATGTTAATGTTTCATAATTATTTTGAAAATAGGAAAAAACATCATTTAACCATATCTAATCTCAGCTATGAAAAATTACATGATATTATTTAGAACAGGATCAGTTTTTGTATACTCCAAGTAATATTGCACTTTTAAAGATTGAGATTGAAATTGTAATTGTTATTTCTGCCAGAGGTCTGGCATCTTTAATATACTACAATTCCAAAATTTCATCTTTTGAATGATTAGCGCGACTGCAGTCTAGCCACTAACAAAATATGGTTTCATTATCCGATCACATGAGAATATTGTAAGTCATTCCATGAGATTAAAAATGAATCACAAACACATTTACATTACAGGGCTACGCCACCGATGAGCTATACATTGCTTCGCAAGGTATGTCACAATAATGGGTTCTTCCTTTTGTCATCCCAGGTGGAACATATGACTCAAGCCCAGATTTTTATACTAATTGACTTATAGTTAAGTTACTAATCCTAAGATCCAACAAGTATTAAGATTAAGAAAAACTCGGAGTTTCGTTGACATAGCTGAGACCTTGTTATAAGTTTGATAGTTTAAAAAATCATAACGTTTATTTATGCCGTAAGAATAGTAAATTTACATTAAAGTAATAGGTGAGCTATTGACACATTAGCTATGAGTTCAAGGAAACTAAGATAGATCTTGTTAGTGTTTACGACTGCCTGTGTTCACTTGTTCATCATTTTGACCACCCTGCACTGTCTTGTTACCGTAAAAAGCCCCCAGTGACAGAATCATAAATGACTTCATGCGCATGATCTGGGAGCAGAGAGTGGACAGGGTTGTTATGCTGACCAATCTAACAGAGGAAGGAAAGGTATACTGATAAAACTATATTAAAATGTTTCATAGAATAAGAAAATGAAACTGCCAAATTAAAAAAATAAATAAAACAAAAACAACAATAAATAGGTCAGTATAGAGTATTTTTATTATTATTATTATTATTATTATTATTATTATTATTATTATTATTATTATTATTATTATTATTATTATTATTATCATCACCATTATTATTATTATTATAAAGTAGTAGTAGTAGTAGTAGTAGTAGTCAGCAGCAGCAGCAGCAGCAGCAGCAGCAGCAGCAGCAGCAGTAGTAGTAGTAGTAGTAGTAGTAGTAGTAGTAGTAGTAGTAGTAGTTGTTATTGTTATTGTTGTTGTAGTAGTAGTAAAAAAGTTTTAGTGCTAACCACTATTTCTATGTTGTATATCTCAACTTTCAAAAACCATTCAATGTCTGCAGAAAAAGTGCAGCATGTACTGGCCAGTGGACGGTGAAGATGAATTTGGTGATGTCTCCGTCAGACTGCTAACCACTCATGTGTTTGCTGAGTACACCATCAGATATCTGAGGCTGTCTAAGGTTGGGCAATTAGGATCTCTTTCGTCGGTTCTCTTTATCTTCTATCGTTTTTAATGTTATAACCACTTCAAATCTTATGATTCTCTTACTCATTGTTTTTCCATTTTCTTTTGCCCCAAGTTAATTTTTTGAAACTTTCATCTCTTCTGTGAATATAAACAAAACCGCCCTCTCTCCTTCTGTCTCCTCCCCCCTCCCCCTTTCTCTGTCTGTCTGTCTCTTTTATTTTTAATTTCTGACTTTTTTTTGTTTCTGCTTTTCTTACTTTCGATATTCTCAATGCATTTCTAATCCTTTAAGTAATTTCTTTCATCTTTATCTCCCGTACCGTACCAAATCAACATTTTATGCCTTGGTTACTGTGGACTCTGAATGGCCGTAACTTTTCGCAGAACGGAGAACCCACTCGACTTGTAACACAGTTTCACTTCACCTTCTGGCCTGAACAAGGAGTCTCTGTGCACGCCGAGAGTCCCTGGGGTCTGCAAGTAGATTTTCAACGAAAGAAGAGTGACAAAAGGCTGTCCCCGGATATGGTCCTTATGTCTTGGTACACTGCCGGTAAGTCCATGGCAATATAAAAAATAGATAAAGTGTAAATTTTCCCCTCGTCCCCTATTGAGTATATATTTTCTCAAAGAATAACGGTCGTGATAAAAGCACCAATAGTGATAGTCCTAAAAAGCAAGCTTTTAACTTCCATATAGAAACTTGAAACAAGAAGTTCTTAAACCATATCACCGAATGCTACAAAAACATTCAAAATGAAAATTTTCAAAAGGGAAAAAAATCTTGTAACAGGAGAAAAAAGGGACATTGCTCTCCAAGTAAAAATGCATATCAAATATGTTGATATACACAAGAACTTTTAATGACTTTGCATAAAGTAAAGGACTTAAATATTTGGTTTACAGAGAAATTCATTAGAACGTAGTTTAAACTTCTCGAAATAACCTTACAGATTGAAACATCCAAAAACCATCCGCACAGGGTGAGCGTAGCTGGGAGTGAAGTAAAGCATTTACGTAAATCATTACTTAGACTAGAAAATGATGCAGAAAATATTAGGTTTGAAATTAGTTTTAAACTGACCTTCAGAAGTCATGCGAATTTTATTTAGAACAAATTAAATTTCTTGTTCTCAAAAAAGGAAGATATTCGTTAAAACGATTTGAATCTGTTCCCTCACTTAAGATTTCTTAAAATCACCAAGAACAATTTAAGTTCCGTGAACAAACAAACCAGGCCGGCTCTACTCGAAATCGACGCGCATTATGTGGATAGATCAAGACAAGTGTATCCATCTCTTAATCATAATGAAAAAAGATTGAGAAAAACCTACTTAATCAAGACCTTTTGTCCCAGCGCAGGTGGGACGGACTGGCACGTTCGTCGGTCTGTGTAACCTGTTAAAGGAGGCCGCTGAAGCTACAGGCAGATGGACTTCCGGTCTGTGCTGCAAAACTCAGGCAGGACAGGATGCACACCATTCAGACAGCGGTTACTGCTTATTTCTATTTTTTTTACTACTTTTACTTTAGTCGTCTTCATTTTTCAATTTCCTCTCTCATTCCTTTGAATCAAATTTGTTCATATTTGCCTTTAGGTTGTGTCGAGAAAGGTGCCGAGGATAAATTAATCATATCCTTTAGCTTTGATAGGGAGATTTATTGTGAAGAAATTTGACGTTGAAATTTTGTGCTGTTGATATAAAGAAACAGTAACTGAATTTAAAAAAAAAGTGAACGTCTTTTTTTTAATTAAATAATTGTCTTAGCAAAGGAATTTATCATGCCATGCCTTTTAAATACTGAGAGATGTTGGTACCATAATTGACGCTCGTGTATTTGGATCGCCAACCCATCTAACAAAATTTTAAAGCTTTGAACTTTAATAACATCATCTCGTAATAATCTAATACTTTCTGCTTCAACTTTTATATGGTTACAAGTCATGTGTTTCAGCATCCTTTTTTATTTCACCCCTTTTTAACTTTACATTTAACTTAAATAACGATTAAAATTTACAATAATAAAATATAAACGTAATGGCCGCCATGTTTTTATATCAAGGAACAATACGCCTTCCTGCACAAAATGGCTCTGGTCGGTCACATGGCAGGTGGCACTACCTTCAAGGTCAAGGACATGTACCAAAGGCTGGCTCCTCTAGAGAGTGATCAGGATGGCGCGACACCTTCAGTTTCCTACAGACAGGAGTTTGAGGTGAACACATTTCTACTGTGTTAATATCCTCTTTGTCTTATTATTAGTGTTCTTAAAAATTTGTGCCTTTTTTTTCTTCTGGTTAAATTTTGGTTACTTATTTCTCTTTTTTTTATTCATATATTTCTTTCTTAGGTAATTATCTCCCTATCAAACTTGGCTCCATATCCAGAGGTGGTTTCCTTTTCAAATCTTACCGATATTTTATTGTAACAGTTGTGTATCACTGCTTGATCTGATGCGCCGTTTTCCATCCACTTGACACTATACCCCAGGCCCTACTGAAGACATGCTGACACCACTTCAGTCAAATTCAGAAGGTCCGTGGAAGAACCAGTAGA
>JAWDGP010002554.1:0-10535 GCA_033675545.1 Elysia crispata
TCAAACCCTGGAATGGCCTGTCTACACACAGAGAGAATCATTAACGGCAGATTGCAAAAGAAAAAACACAGCTAGGATGAGAAGGACCGTCTTCATGACTTGACAGCCTCTCGGGCAGACAACCGTTTACCGCCGCTTGATTTCGGTTTTGCCCGGGACGACGCAGCCTGAAAAACTGATGATCTCTTGAGGTAGATACTGAGAATTATTATCGAAAAAGAATCTACGATAAAACAAGTATAATAAAAGGAAGTTCTAAAGAGATCAAAGATCAAACTATTTCTTATCCTAGGATCTACCATGGCTGTATGCGAAGAATTAATGATTACCTGTGGTTTATAAAAATAACTGTACAAATGTACGTATAGAGGGACAGAAATTGAGATACAGCATCCAACTGCCATAATGATGAGCTGTCGGAATGGCGTGACGATATCACGGAAGGTCAAGGGCATTGTGACGCAGAGACAGCGTACTAGAGCAATCACCGTTGTCACCACAAAGGAACTATTCAGAGGGTAATTTACCATTGATAAGAAAATACGCCAAACACGAAACATAGAAATTCCTGCTATTACGTAGTAGCCACTTTTGAAAAGGAAAGAGCAAATGTAGGCCGAAATGCTTGTAGCCACAACCCAAACATCGAAACAAGACAAGAGGAGCAGATTCTGGTTGACCCCTTGACTCAAGTCCATCCTGGCGAAGGTCACGACGTTCAGAAGTCCGGTAAATAGAGCAAAACAACTAAGGAACACGCTCGTAAGTGATCTGATTATTTCAAACAGGCTATCCAGGCTGGCTGTATCCTCGCGGCCCAGACTTGGACGTCCGGTGAGGAGCTCTGGGAGGATCGTGTAAGTTTCGTCTTCCATGTCCATAGCTGGCTGGACAGTCCAAGTTTTTATGTTGACCGTCCTTGGTTGGTTTGGGGTTGTGACTCTTCAGTTCTTCGTCAATTCTTCTCAGGCGTTCTAAACTTTCATCTAAATCTGAAATAGAAAAAAACCTTTTGTACTGCATCCTAGTTACCAGATAATCATATTTGACAATAATTATAATTATATTTGACACTCACTCATTACAGAACCGTTTAAAGATTACTCACTCACTCACCCACTCACTCATCCAGCGTCGTCCATCAGGTCTCAATCCGCCTGGGTGCTGCCGGACTCTGGCGTCAGACCGTTGGGGCTTTTTCTGCTTGCACTGCCTGCCAGGTGCTTTCTCTCCAACTGTCTCTGTTTAAAGTCATGTGAAAAGCCTCAGCTGTTGAGCCTCCTGTCCAGTCATTGATGTTGTCCATGTATGTTGTTTTTGGGTCAACCACGTTTCCTCATGCGTTCTATTTTTTCCTAGATTATGTCCCTGGACAGAGGACATCAACTTCTTGTTGTGTATCCAAAGAAACCCTTCTTTCTTTTGACTACTGATGCATATAGTTCTCTGTTGACACCTAGCTTTTTAGCAGTCTTCTATAAAACCCCAATTCAGCGGCTTCAATTTTTTGTCTGTCTGTATTTCTTAGGGTCCACCCTTCCGCTCCATTCATCATTGTGCTCCATACTATGGCTTTTAGAATTTTTAGCCTTAGCTTGTTTGACAGGTCATTGTCTTTCCAAATATGTGTCAAGTCAATTGTTTTTATTTTTGCAATTCTTGAGGTGATGTCTTTGGTACAATGGCCGCTATCTGATTTTATAGAGCCATGTATCTCAAATCATGAACTTTTTCTAGCTCTTCTCCTTTTATAATGACAGGTTTGAAAACTGTCATAACTTTTGTTTTCTTTGCATTTAGTTTTATATTTCCTTCCAGTCCTTTTTCATTGATAGCATTCACTTTTAAAGATATCTCATGAAAATTTCATAATATAAGAATGAATGTACACGTTTCTAACTGCTGTAAGAAATTCACGGTGTTTAAATATTTATGTTTTAGACTTTAACTAAAAAATCAATTTTCCGTATCGTCGTATGGTCTTGTTAAGAAAACCATGGATAAAACTTTCATTTACCTTTTAAAAAATAGCATAACTAATTCAGTGTTAGTATGAGATTTCAAAGAAATACTCCATTGCAACTATAGGCTCACATCTTTCCTTTATTTAGAGACTTAGCATTCCTTGAATAGAATCAATGATATTATTTGATGAAAGTTTTGGCAAACATGGACGACCTGACCACAGCTGTAACAGCCACAACCGGTAGCTCAGTAAACAACGATTGTATGAGCACAATTCAAAAGACAAACCTCAGGCTACACATTCAGGGTGCTATAGAAAGTTTTTTAGAATCATGTGAATTCCTTATTGGGGCCAAATCTTATTTATGTAACATTCCTAATTGTGGTAACCCGGATAAAGTGCACACAGTTGACACTGATGCCTGATTCACCAACAGTATTCGTCCTTCACTTTTCTATTAGAGAAAAGCAGGGCTGATGATATTCGAGCTCCAGAGACACTTACAGATTTATCCTGTGGTTTGTACGGTTTGCTATATAATAATTCAAACCAATCTTAGGATCAATTCTGGTGTTATGATTGAAAGCATGTTTGAAATATAAATCACTCCTCTTACATCTATCTCCGTCCTTAACATAGAAAACTAATGGCGCAGTAGCAATGTCATCACCAGTAAAAAGAGCTACACTAGAGCAGCTTCGTCAACTCGAGTTTTAACAGCAGAAGTGGTGGTTGTATTTGAAATAAAGAAGGCAATATTGGTAATGATAGTGGTAGTAGTAGTAGTAGTAGTAGTAGTAGTAGTAGTAGTAGTAGTAGTAGTAGTAGTAGTAGTAGTAGTAGTAGTAGTAGTAGTAGTAGTAGTAGTAGTGGTAGTAGTAGTAGTTGTAGTAGTAGTAGTTGTAGTAGTTGTTTGTTGTTGTTGCTGTAGTAGCAGTTGTAGTAATAGTAGAAGTAGTAGTAGTAGTAGTAGACGACTTAGTAGTAGACTTAGTTGCAGTAGTAGTAGTAGTAGTAGTAGTAGTAGTAGTAGTAGTAGTAATAGTAGTAGTAGTAGTAGTAGTAGTAGTATTAGTAGTAGTAGTAGTTGTTGTTGTAGTAGTAGTAGTTGTAGTAGTAGAGTAGTAGTAGTAGTAGTAGTAGTAGTAGTAGTAGTAGTAGTAGTAGTAGTAGTGGTATTAGTAGTAGTAGTAGTAGTAGTAGTAGTAGTAGTAGTGGGAGTAGGAGGAGGAGGAGGAAGAGGAGGAGGAGGAGGAGGAGAAAAAAGAAAAAGGGGGGGGGGGAGAGCGGAAGAAGATTGGAGAGGGAGATGATTTTCGAACCTTCATCTATTATGTTTTTATCTAGATCAAACACAACTTTTAGAAATTAGATAAAAGTGGAATGAAAGGGTGAAACAAACAAAATGGGAAATATAACTTAAACAATAAGTCGATCTATTTGGATATCACTAAGTATTAAAAAAAAAAGAAATTTTGTCCTGCTTTATTGAAGTTTAATTTCAAAGGTTATATATTCTCACTGAGACTGCTTTCTCTTAGTCTCTATTCCACACCTCTTTATTATTAGTGCTCCACTACCCACAGAACACCATGTAAAGGTATGTAATAGCTTTTCAGTACAAGCTTAAACTTATTAAAAAAAACCTTTGAAGACAAGCGTATTTCTCGAGGACATAAACAGTTCACCTACTTGTGTTGCATCATTCTTGCATATTGTTTGACTGAAGCGGGATAGCAAGAATAATGTAAATATCCTCGAGCGTTCAGCATCAAGACTTAAACTTTGCTCGACACCGTTTCTTTCCGTAACCCTCTGTCTTTTTACGAGTAAACTTATTTCGGTGACAAAGAAGTTTTGTGTTTGCTCTATTGTAAATTGACTACAATTATAAGAAACTCATGGAGTTATTTTCCAATAAATTACAGACCAATTACAGGAATTACGGATTTCTTTTCAATCTGCAGTTCTTCGATGTCTGGGCTAGTTCTGTTTCTTTGTATTTTTAATTAACCCCGATCACTGCATGATGGCAGATGGCGACGATTTAGTAGTTAGAAACTAGAAACACTTCCTGAGACAGTCGATGGCACTATGTCGGCTGAACGGTTACATTGCATCAAAGATGCTGATCAGTGTTTCTCACCTGTCAGGTTAGAGAGAGAAATTAAATTGATTAGACTAGCTTCGTGTTAGATAATTTATTTCAAATCGCTTTAATTTCCAGAATATTCCCAAGACCAGGCCTTTGTCTTGAAGTAAATTGAAGTGCGAGCAGGCAATAACAGTAAATATAAGAGAGGGTTTTCTGTTGACTTAAGAACACCCAATTGTCACCGAGCTAAGTGTTCTTTGGTGAAATGGATAATTGCAGCCCAGAAACGATTAAGCTTAGAACTCTTTCAAACCTCGACCTTTTCTTCCTTGCCGAAATCATTATTCTAAAGTTTTAAATTGGTAGTGGTGAATCGTCTACAATAATTTCGAATGAAAGGAAAAAAAACCGTGTGCCTCTCCAACCAATGAGAAAAGACGTTGAAAAAAGACATCAGTCACTCTACAATCGAGCATATCCTGTGATTACAATATTGAGTTCAAGTTGTCATTCTTTCGTGTACAATTGAAACATTAGATTGTGCCAGCATTATCAACTCAGCCATACTAAGTGTGGTTTCTAGAATTTTTCTAACACACTCGATATTCATCTGAAATTTGTGAGAAACTTTACCGCTAGTTGTATCCCAACGGCTGTTCTCCACGGATACAGAATGATAGTAGAAAGTGGGATGAGAAAGTCGGAAGGCGCATGAGTTCAACATGTTGTAACATGTTATTGTGAGCTGCTTTCTCTAATTAGTCCTGCTGTCCTGACAGTGACAGTTTATCACTTTGCATGGTGATAAGATCTGTCTTTCGCTTCACACGGCCAGTCTCTGCTTCAAGATGGAACGGCTCTAATAGAGAATAAACTAATATTTATTGTTTTCTGTGCTTTCTATTTCTCTCTCGCTCATTTCTCTTTTCCCCTCTTATCTCTCTCTCGTTTCCCTTTTTGCCCATCTGTCTCTCTCTTCTCCCCCTCCACAATTTTTAGATGCATATCAAGTTAATTTTTTCTTGGTTTAAAAAAGAACAACAATGTCATATTTCTTTGTATTTTTCTAACAGTCGTAGTTGAATGGAGGAAAAACAATTTTTGGGTCAGGCAGACCTATTGTATGTTGACAAAACGAAGTAAAAACGCACACAGCTGGCAAATTCTCAGTGTCTCATGCCAAAGCATGTTCATTTCTTAATTTCCTGGTTTGGATCCCACGCTGAAACGTCCTTCAAGAAACATCAGGGAACTATCTGCTGGCACATACAGTGACACCATCAGCTGGCACATACAGTGACACCATCTGCTAGCCCGCACAGTGACAGCATCTGCTAGCCCGCACAATGACAGCATCAGCTGACCCATACAGTAGCACCATCTACTAGTCGACACAGTGACATCATCTGCTGGCCCCCACAGTGACACCATCTGCTAGCCGACACAGTGACATCATCTGCTGGCCGACACGCTGACAGCATCTGCTAGCCGACACAGTGACATCATCTGCTAGCCGACACAGTGACATCATCTGCTGGCCGACACAGTGACATCATCTGCTAGCCGACACAGTGACATCATCTGCTGGCCGACACAGTGACATCATCTGCTGGCCGACACAGTGACAGCATCTGCTAGCCGACACAGTGACATCATCTGCTGGCCGACACAGTGACATCATCTGCTGGCCGACACAGTGACATCGTGTGCTGGCCGACACGCTGACAGCATCTGCTAGCCCGCACAGTGACACCATCTGCTAGCCGACACAGTGCCATCATCTGCTGTCCGACACACTGACAGCATCTGCTAGCCTGCACAGTGACATCGTGTGCTGGCCGACACAGTGATAGCATCTGCTGGCCGACACACTTACAGCATCTGCTAGCCCGCACACTAACAGCATCTGCTAGCCCGCATAGTGACAGCATCTGCTAGCCGACACAGTGACATCATCTGCTGGCCAACACGCTGACAGCATCTGCTAGCCCGCACAGTGACAGCATCTGCTAGCCGACACAGAGACATCATCTGCTGGCCGACACACTGACAGCATCTGCTAGCCCGCACAGTGACACCATCTGCTAGCCCGCACAGTGTCAGCATCTGCTAGCCCGCACAGTGACAGCATCTGCTGGCCGACATAGTAACAGCATCTGCTGGGCGACACAGTGACATCATCTGCTGGCCGACACAGTGACAGCATCTGCTGGGCGACACAATGACAGCATCTGCTGGCCGACATAGTGACAGCATCTGCAAGCCGACATTGTGACAACATCTGCTGCCCGACACAATGACAACATTGTCTGGCCGACATAGTGACAGCATTTGCTGGCCGACACACCGACACAGTGACAGCATCTGTGGCCCGACACAATGACAACATTGGCTGGCCGACATAGTGACAGCATTTTCTGGCCGACACACCGACACAGTGACAGCATCTGCTGGTCTACAGAGTGACAACATCTACTGGCCGACACACCGACACAGGGACAGCATCTGCTGGCCGATATAGTGACAACATTTGTTGGCCGACAAAGTGACAGCATGTGCTGGCCTTCTTGGTGACATCTGGTGGCCGACACAGTGAAGGCATTTGCTGGCCGATAAAGTGACAACATCTGCTGGTCGACACACCGACACAGTGACAGCATCTGCTGGCCGACATAGTGAAAATATCTGCTGGCCGACACAGTGACAACATCTGCTGGCCGACACAGTGACAGCATCTGCTGGCCAACATAGTGACAGCATATGCTGGCCAACACACCGACACAGTGACAACATCTGCTGGCCGACACACCGACACAGTGACAGTATCTGCTGACCGGCACAGTGACAGCATATGCTGGCCAACACACCGACACAGTGACAACATCTGCTGGTCGACACACCGGCACAGCGACAGCATCTGCTGACCGGCACAGTGATAGCATATGCTGGCCAACACACCGACACAGTGACAGCATCTGCTGGCCAACATAGTGACAGCATATGCTGGCCAACACACCGACACAGTGACAACATCTGCTGGCCGACACACCGACACAGTGACAGTATCTGCTGACCGGCACAGTGACAGCATATGCTGGCCAACACACCGACACAGTGACAACATCTGCTGGCCGACACACCGACACAGTGACAACATCTGCTGACCGACACACAGACACAGTGACCTCATCTGCTGGCCGACACACCGATATAGTAACAACATCTGCTGACCGACACAGTGACAACATCATCTGGCCGACATAGTGACAACATCATCTGGCCGATTTAGTGACATATCTGCTGCCCGACACAGTGACAACATTGGCTGGCCGAACAAGTGACAACATGTGCTGGCCGACATAGTGACACATCTTCTAGCCCGCACAGTGACAACATTGGCTGGCCAATACAGTGACAACATCTGCTGGCCGACACAGTGACAACATCTGCTGGCCGACACAGTGACAACATTCGCTAGCCGACACAGTGACAACATTGGCTGGCCGACATAGTGGCAACATTGGCTAGCCGACACAGTGACAACATTGGCTGGCCGACATAGTGACAACATTGGCTAGCCGACACAGTGACAACATTGGCTGGCCGACATAGTGACAACATTGGATAGCCGACACAGTGACAACATTGGCTAGCCGACACAGTGACAACATTGGCTGCCCGACCCAGTGACAACATTGGCTAGCCGACACAGTGACAACATCTGCTTTCGAACATAGTGACACATCTGCTAGCCCGCACAGTGGCGCCATCTGCTGCCGATACAGTGACACCATCTGCTGGCCGACACAGTGACATCTGCTGAAGATATAACAAGCCAGTAAACTTGACAATTACTGTTTCTCCTATGCTCGAGGTTTTCGAAATGACAAACATTCACTTCATGAAAATATAGCGGCTCTTGGTTGTCGTCATAACATATTCATAGAAGCCTATCCTTAACCACTGCTGACCACTACCTAAATCACAAGCCCGATATTCTTGACCATTCAGTGAATCCTACACAGTGGCAGTTGACACCCCACTGTGCCTCTGGTTGGCCAGGACGTCAATCAGAAACCCACCAAACAGGAACTCCATCTGGTCATGATCTGATTGCACCTATAACTTCGCACTTTGATGGAGATCTTTATTTGTTTGACCTTAAAACCCTGCAGCAAATTTTGTGGTCTAAAGAAACCACGTCAGTATGAGGTGACCCCTTATAATATAGACCAAGGTTTCATTTGGTCATTAAGAAAACACAGAAAAAAATATCCATCTTGGTTTTTTTGAGAAAAGGTTTTCTTTCTATGCTTTTCTACTGTACTTGTATTGCTCACGGTCACCCAAGCTTTCTCTGTATTTTCCTGTGTGTCTGATTTACTTGTAGGACGTTAAGCTTTTTACATTGTAGAAGAACTTTTATGTTAAACTGTTTTAACCTACAAGCAAAGTGAAATGGTTAAAAATCTTGATTCAATCACCCAGCGAGGAAAAATATATTTTCTTCTTTTTAATTACAGCTTCTACACAATGAAGAAGCGTCTTCCCCTGATGGACGCACGATACTTCGCAGGGAAATGCTTTACACTGGCTGTCTCAGATTCGTTATGCTTATGTTTTCTTTATCTCAAAATTTTGTCCTCCAAGAAAGTCAAACAAAAGATGTTGATTTCAGTAGTATATTTCACTTAAACTGCACACTTTAATACAATAAAATAAAATTTCTTTTTGTTTTATTTAGAGAAGGGGTGTTTAATATAGTAAGAAATAGCAATTTAAGAGAGAAAAAAAAAACCACCAAAGAATTGCGGTGAATTACAAGAGTTGAAAGAAAAATGTCTTGAAGGTGCCTCAATGGCCTTAGCTTGATACACAGTTTCCATAGCGACACGAATAATTCTGAGTCATATCATTCTGGTACAATTAAGCTTGTAAGAACATACCAGTTTTTGCCGTGTTATATTTTTTTAACTTACTGCTGAATTTAGACCTCAGAACTAAATTGTCAGGTGGTTTGATGCTTGTGAAAACAAGAATAATGTCACAACTGATTCAAAACTAGACTTGCACATTTGGTTTTTGCTGGGTGATACGATTTTTAACCTATAACTATATTTTAAAAGCCTCTTAATCTACATGTAATTTCGTCGTTTATTACTGTACTGGGTATGTATCGACCTTATTACGTGTTTTTATATCCAGGAGCCACTTGCCTTCACTCAAGATATTATAATTTGCAGTACGTTTACAGTGATATATATATATATATATATATATATATATATATATATATATATAGATCTAGATTCAGCATCTTATTCAAGGCTATGAAGTAATGTTTTTCTTCGCTAAGAATCTGAAAGGGTTTTTTTTTTTGTTGGCAATTAATTCTTGACTTGTTTTACCCTTATTCTTTGTTATGTTATATCTTGATTCTAAATCCATTTATTTGTTACTCTACCTCAACACAGACTCAAGGCATTATAAAGTGATGTTTTTTTTTTTTTTTTGTCTTCATGAATGAGAATGCAAGTAAACACTTCCTCTGGCATCGAAAATTGGGAATCTTTGCCAAAGGACTTTGCCAGCTTGACTTAAAGTACAAAAGCAGAACTCAGAGAAACCCGGTGCCAATCGCATTTCGGAGTAACCGAGAGGCCGTTCTTTTAACATTTGGATATTGATTGTCTGAGAAATGCCTTCGAGATTCTTGTCTGGTAATAATCTATATTGTTTAAGTGTTATTAAGATGGTGATTCGGTGACTTGGATACTATTTCCACATGAATATAACAGTGATTCAGGCATTTTTTGACTATTAGGCATCTTGTTTTACTATATTTTAGACATTATATATATATATATATATATATATATATATATATATATATATATATCATTTTCACTTTCTTGTGGCGATTATCTGACAGTTGATTCTATTATCTGTTCTTTAGTTATAAACACAATAAATAGGTGTTCGTAGATATAACTTCTTCTCTGTTGTGTTCTTCCTTTTGCGAGTGTAGCTATATTGTTGAGTCTCGGTACCTACTCATCTTTAGTTAGGAAACAGTGGCCACAGTACTCCACTGATACTCAACAACCTGAGGGTATGGAGTCTATAGAATTGCACGGTGTATACGCGCACTACCATAATAAGTTGGGCCTGCAATCAACTCAGAGTGGAAACAAGCTCTGACCTTTGATACGTAAACTAGAGTTTGCTACATATGCACAAGGATATATACGGTTTCAAAACGTGTAAGCGCCTTCATTGTCGCCAACACTGCCCATAGTGTATGGACTCCTTCAGTGGTAATATCGTCAATCAACTCTTCATACAGTGTATAGATTTCATCCGTGGTAATATCGTCAGTAACTGTAGTACCATGAGTGGTAATAATAACAACCAAGCTAGGCTTTAAGCGATTTGCAACAATCAGCAGAGACCAGACGCGAATCTTCCTATGGT
>JAWDGP010002555.1:0-7500 GCA_033675545.1 Elysia crispata
GAGAGAGAGAGAGAGAGAGAGAGAGAGAGCAGAGAAAGACAGTGTGGATGCCACACACAAACCAGGCAGGTCCTGACTCTCCCTCCCCCCCCCCCCCCTCTTTACAATCAGAGATTCGGATGTGAAGGGAGATGATGATACAGAATCCAAACCAGGTCTATGCTGATTTCATTGCCGCAGCCAAATCAATGTTGACGAGGGCCTCGCATGACACGAATAGTGTATACACTCTTGTCGAGCCCACACGGTACACGGCCGGGCAGGGCGGGACACTGGCATAAACATGGACAAACCGGAAGTTCCGGTGGATTTTAGAGAAAAGCTGACAAAATTAATGCGAGTGGATGAGAAGAGAGAAGAAAGGATCAGAAATAAATGCTGCGGATTCAATGGAGCCGGGAGGCAAGACAATGTGCTAGGGTTGGGCAGACGAGAACCTCCAGCAGATTGTGATGCACGAACTTGCCTGCGCCCGTGACGAGAAAAGAGATGATCAGATCAAGTAAGGGGTCCAGGGAGATTGTGATTAGATCTAAATCTTGTTCTGAATGCAAAGAAGAGCGTGTAGATTGAAGAATCACGCAACAAAACTATGTACGGAAATCTAATTTTTTTTTTTTTTTTTAATTCAAACTGTTTGCTCTTCCGATTTGTTTTTGCCATTTTGTCGGTGGCAAAGAGGCAAGAAGAAGTGGAGCGGTGTGAGATGAAAAAGTCTTATAAACTTTCAGGAAAGCTCGCTATGGCCGGGTAGAATAAATTATTTTTTGTACTCTGCTTCGGTCGATCATTATTGAAGAATTGTATATATTGCAAGATGAAAACATTGAGAGATCGATGAAAAAAAAATAAAATAAAAAGATAATTGATTGGTTTGGATTAACAATAAATATTTTTAAAAAAAACTAGAGGAAGAAAAGGCATATACTGACACCAATCTGAAAGTAACAACAAAAACCTGAAAATAACGACCTTGCCGGGGAGAAATGTTTACAAACCTCAAGAAAATTACTGCGCTAAAATTGTGAACATTTCTGACATCGATCGATAGATTGATAGTAAAAAGTTGCGTCAACGTAACATTACGCATTCGGGAATTCAACCAAAAACCGACTGCTGTGGTATACTAGTTAAACTTGGGTCAACTCGATGGCCAGCGCCTCAATGTAGACTTGTAACGGTAAATATTGTCTTCGCCATGTTTGTCACCGACCACTGGGTAAAAAAGTTTCCACATCAAGTGATCTACAGTGTCTGTGTCGGCATGCTGCAAGCATCAGCGGTTGGTCTACATCTTACCAATACAGACTTGTGTTTCTCTGTGTTGCCCTCCTTGTGACAGTCTTAAGCAACTCGTTACTTTTTTTATTTCTTTTCGAAATCACATTTAAACAGTTACTTTTGTAAACAGAGAAGAAATTTTTCGGGGCACTTTTTCCGTTGGGTTGACAGCGCGAATAACTCTTTTAAGGTCCTTTTTCCATGGAGTTGACAGCACGAGAAGTTCTCCAGGGCCTCTTTCCTATGGTGTTGACAGTGAGAGAAATTTTTTGCTAAAAGCTTTCCCATGGCGTTCACAGAGCTAAAAACGTGCCGCGTAAACGCATCATGCTAAATAACAATCGTTTCAGTGTTCCTTTCTCTAGACTAGCAGTTCAGATCTGTGGCGAAGAACATTAACCAGCTGGTAATTGTTACCCTGACGGAAAGATTTGCGAACAAATCCAATTACAGCTTACTTCGAACTTGCGAGAAACTCAACAAAGCTTTAGCAATGTCCTGCCTTGGTGCACCAAAATAATGCGGTTTGAGGCATGCGCAACAAACGATAATACATGTGCACTTTCAACCACAAATGGTCACTCTCTGAATTTTATTTTAGAAGTGGGAAACAAAGACGCCCGTATACTTCATTAGGTGTTCTGAGGGGAAAAAATTGATCTATGCCTAATCGCGCGGTAAATGTACGCATGAATGGAAACCCGCATTTGCTTGTTCTATTTTTTTTTTTTTTGTTCAAAAAGCGTTCGAATACCCTGGTCCGTCATTCTCAAATAGGAATTAAAAAAATGAGCCGAATTATAGCAGTTATCTTAATTGATCAGTTTGATGGATTTTAGATGTCTGTGATATATTTAGACGCCTTTCTCATAACTACACATGGGCAGGATGCGAGGGATGCCCTTGGTGTATGACGTCACACATCCTGATTCCCGCCACGAACCAATTAATCTCTTACATAATAATGAATGTATTATGGTTTGGCTGTGAATCTGTGCCTGGTGGCTCTGAGATAAGAGGCTTCTGTCTCTCTCTCGCATATCACACGTCGGCTTGGACTCAATTCGTCAAAATGTCAATTTGAAAATTGGCATTTCGTGTATGAGTGAAGTTGAGAAGGTCTTCCGCCGCTCTGCAGGGCTAAAGGCTGCGATTTACAATTCTAAAATAGCGTCATATAATGGGGCTTCGTCCAAAACAGTAGCAGGAAATTTTGAACACTCATGTTTTCTTTTACATGAAACAACACTTGAACCGCGTGTTAAGGTTGTCTTGTCTTTCTTCCTTGTTTCTGTTCCTTTAACGTCATTTTTTTGTTCTAAATACAAGTTTTGTACATTTTTTTGTTCTAAATACAAGTTTTGTACATTTTTTTGGTTCTAAATACAAGTTTTGTACATTTTTTTTTTGTTTTTGTTCTAGATACAAGTATTGTACATTTTTTTGTTCTAAATACAAGTTTTGTACATTTTTTTTGTTCTAGATACAAGTTTTGTACATTTTTTTGTTCTAAATACAAGTTTTGTACATTTTTTTGTTCTAAATACAAGTTTTGTACATTTTTTTGGTTCTAAATACAAGTTTTGTACATTTTTTTTTGTTTTTGTTCTAGATACAAGTATTGTACATTTTTTTGTTCTAAATACAAGTTTTGTACATTTTTTTTTGTTCTAGATACAAGTTTTGTACATTTTTTTGTTCTAAATACAAGTTTTGTACATTTTTTTGTTCTAAATACAAGTTTTGTACATTTTTTTTGTTCTAAATACAAGTTTTGTATATTGTTTTGTTCTAAATACAAGTTTTGTACATTTTTTGTGTTTTAGATACAAGTATTGTACATTGTTTTGTTCTAAATACAAGTTTTGTACATTTTTTTTTTGTTCTAGATACAAGTTTTGTAAATTTTTTTGTTCTAAATACAACTTTTGTACATTTTTTGGTTCTAAATACAAGTTTTGTACATTTTTTTGTTCTAAATACAAGTTTTGTACATTTTTTTGTTCTAGATACAAGTTTTGTACATTTTTTTGTTCTAGATACAAGTTTTGTACATTTTTTTGTTCTAAATACAAATTTTGTACATTTTTTTCTTCTAGATACAAGTTTTGTACTTTTTTTTGTTCGAAATACAAGTTTTGTACATTTTTTTTTTTTTGTTCGAAATACAAGTTTTGTACATTTTTTTTCGTTCTATATACAAGTTTTGTACATTATTTTTGTTCTAAATACCATTTATGTATGTCGATGAAGAAACGCAGGTGGTTTTGGAGTTAGAGCGCTTGCTCTGACAGTGATATCAGCAAGAACATACCGTTGCGGCCCTTGAGTTCCATTCTTTCCTACGATGATATTTTCGATAAGTCTAAGATCAATGTTCTGTGAACAGGCTATATCAAACAAACGAGCATACATGTAGCTAAATACAGAGACATTTTGTTTGGATATAGATTTAAGAAAAAAAATTATTACTTGTTTACAACTAGCTGGGTTTAAACATTTTCTCCCACGGCCAATATCTATCCCAGATTTCGAATTGGACAAACTTATAATAATACATGTACATGCAGGTGTAGGTTCCAAACTAAAGCCGCCAAAACTAAAACGTTGCATGGAAAATTTTTTAAACGAGATATTTTAAACTTATTTCTTTCTCGCGGACTATTTACATCCAAAATTTTTGAATTAGATAAAAAGATAGACATGGGGGTGTTTTCGAAAGAACAGTCTAATTTATAAACTGAAATGCTGAGTGGAAACATTTTGAGACTTGACATTTTTTTAAACTTATTCTCTCAGGGACTACATTTATTTATATATAAAAAAAAAATTCGAAATGGATAAAAAGATAACAGTTTTAGGAATGTCTTCGAAAAAAAAAAGTCTAATATAAAATGAAATGTTGCTTTTAGAACCATTCTGAGACGTGATATTCTTGTCTCCTTTTACTCTCGCAGACCACTTCAATCCCAGGTTTCGAGTTGGATTTAAAAAAAAAAATAACAGATATAGACGTGTTCTCGAACAAAGAGTTTATTATAAACCGAAACCCTGTTTAGAATCATTCTGAAACGTGATATCGTTCTTCTAGTCTATCACGCGGTTTCCAGCTGACCAGCGGTCAGTCAGATTAACCGTTTGTTTACGTGGAATGAGTTTTGAGAAGTTGAGCGCTCTCTAGAATCTAGGTAATGACCTGAGGACTTGCAGAAAAAAAAACAAGATTTTTTTTCCCTTTACCCTGGGATTTCGAGGAAGACAAAGAGAGAAGGATCTGCTATCGAACAACGCCCACTCCCACGCATACATCTTTAAAAAATATGTAAGAAATCAGCGGCATAGAAATGAACGTCCATTAGCAAAAGGTCGAATAGATAAGAGATAAACAGAGAGAGATAGAGAGAGAGGGGGGGGGAGACAGATAGATAGACAGGCAGAGGGAGAGAAGAGAAAGACAAGGAGAGAGACTGAGAGAGGGAGAAAAGAAAAAGATACGGAGAGAGAGGGAGAGAAGAGAAAGACAGAGAGTGAGAGGGACAGTGAGAGGGAGATAGACCGAGAAAGAGAGCGACAGAGACAGAGAGGGAGAGAAAGAAACAGTAAAACTTAAAGGACTCTTTTTTTTTTTCCTTAAAGGAAACGCACATCACATCGTTTACTATGGTACCAAAGCAAGAAAGACCATATTTTGCACATCACGTCGTTTACTATGGTACCAAAGCAAGAAAGACCATACTTTGCACATCACGTCGTTTACTATGGTACCAAAGCAAGAAAGACCATATTTTGCACATCACGTCGTTTACAATGGTACCAAAGCAAGAAATACCATATTTTGCACATCACGTCATTTACTATGGTACCAAAGCAAGAAAGACCATATTTTGCACATCACGTCGTTTACTATGGTACCAAAGCAAGAAAGACCACATTTTGCACATCACGTCGTTTACTATGGTACCAAAGCAAGAAAAACCATACTTTGCACATCACATCGTTTACTATGGTACCAAAGCAAGAAAGACCATATTTTGCACATCACGTCGTTTACTATGGTACCAAAGCAAGAAAGACCATATTTTGCACATCACGTCGTTTACTATGGTACCAAAGCAAGAAAGACCATATTTTGCACATCACGTCGTTTACTATGGTACCAAAGCAAGAAAGACCATATTTTGCACATCACGTCGTTTACTATGGTACCAAAGCAAGAAAGACCATATTTTGCACATCACGTCGTTTACTATGGTACCAAAGCAAGAAAGACCATATTTTGCACACCATCGTTATTGTGGCTGCCGGAACAGGACACCCGTTGTTGATGATCAAAGTAACTCACTTCTTCTGATGATGTGGAGCTTGATCTGGGTTCAACGAAGGTCCACTTCCAGTTGTAGGTTCAACTATTAAGATGGTAAAAAACTGACCGTGTGGTCTTTAATCGGTTAATGCGTACAAGATTCGCAAACGACGAAATAAACACAAAGGAAAACGAATATACTCTTTCTCCATCTCGCCTTTTCTCTCTCTCTCTCTCTCTCTCTCTCTCTCTCTCTCTCTCTCTCTCTCTCTCTCTCTCTCTCTCTCTCTCTCTCTCTCTCTCTCTCTCTCTATCTCTCTCCTTCTCTCTCTATCTCTCTCATGATCTCTCTCCCCCTCTCTTGATCTTTTCAAACGCCGCAAGTGTCCCAGTTTAATGCCAGACTCGTCTATTTTTCGACGTTTTCTTTGTTTTTTGTTTTCTTTTCTTTTTTTCCCCTCAATCTCAGTTTTTACTTGTCTAATCAACCGCTCAAGTCTAAAGACGATCACTGACACGGTGCGCTGAGGAGGGAGGGAGGAGACAGACTGACGTACGTACAGACCACTTGACGAGTCTCCCGGAATGACGGGTGTCAACCCATCTGATTAAGAAACTTGTCAGACTGGCGGGGACCTCACAAGGCCTGTCAAAACACGGAGTCGTCTGCTTCTTTGGAAGATTGGCGGAACAGGGAAGCACTGGTCAGGAGTTGAAGTGGACACTGACACACTCGTCTCTGTCTCTCTTTGTCTCTCTCTCTCTCTCTCTCTCTCTCTCTCTCTCTCTCTCTCTCTCTCTCTCTCTCTCTCTCTCTCTCTCTCTCTTGCTCTATCATTCTCTAGCTCTTCCTTCCTCTTTTTTCATTCTCTCTCTAGGTCCTCCTTCCTGTCTTTCCATTTTCCCTCTTTCTCTCTCTCTCTTGCTCTCTCTTTCTCTAGGTCCTCCTTCCTGTCTTTCCATTTTCCCTCTTTCTCTCTCTTTCTCTCTCTCTCTTGTTCTCTCTTTCTCTAGCTCTTCCTTCCTCTCTTTTCATGTTGCTCGCTCTCTCAATCTCTCTCTCTCTCTCTCTCTCTCTCTCTCTCTCTCTCTCTCTCTCTCTCTCTATCTATCTATCTCTATCTCTCTCTCACACACACACACACACATACCAGTTCCCAGCTGACTCAGAGAGATGCTAAGTTAGGAAGAAACTCAGCGTTTCGAGATGTTAAATTCCCAAGCTACTGTTTGTATCACATTCTTCTTATGGCTTCTTTTCCATCAGCAAATCCCATGAATTGATTGCATTATCTGATAAACAAAATCTTGTAGGGTGTTAAAACTCGCAAGCCTGCCTCAGGCTGAAAAAAAAATCTTTCCTCTTCGTTGGCAAATTTTTTCTAAAATAACCAAAGAATCATATATATGCAACAGTTCTTACAATCTTTAAAAAAAAGAAAGAAAAGAAAAGAAACGGAGAAATCAAATAGAGAAACAAAAATCTAAATTGAATCTTCCGGATTTCAGGACACCATTCATCTCGACATACCTTTGCACTCTTCTATTCCTATCAGTTTTTTTAGGAAAAGTCCGATGGCATTAAGCGAAAAAAGGGGATTTTGAAGGCTGCATTCTGTGGAGGACAAGGCTCGCGAACAAGGTTTAATGGAAGACTAGACTTAGACGTATGGCGCTAGTCTCGGCTCGGAAGTAGGGGTTAATGGAGGACTAGGCTAGACGTATGTCGCTAGTCTCGGCTCGGGAGTAGGGGTTAATGGGGGACTAGGCTAGACGTATGTCGCTAGTCTCGGCTCGGAAGTAGGGGTTAATGGAAGACTAGACTTAGACGTATGTCGCTAGTCTCGGCTCGGAAGTAGGAGTTAATGGAGGACTAGGCTAGACGTATGTCGCTAGTCTCGGCTCGGGAGTAGGGG
>JAWDGP010002555.1:12500-16576 GCA_033675545.1 Elysia crispata
GGAGAGATAGGACATCAGAGTACTTTATAGTGCACGTATTACGTTGATAGGAACCACTGTTGAGGAGAGATAGGACATCAGAGTACTTTATAGTGCACGTATTACGTTGATAGGAACCACTGTTGAGGAGAGATAGGACATCAGAGTACTTTATAGTGCACGTATTACGTTGATAGGAACCACTGTTGAGGAGAGATAGGACATCAGAGTACTTTATAGTGCACGTATTACGTTGATAGGAACCACTGTTGAGGAGAGATAGGACATCAGAGTACTTTATAGTGCACGTATTACGTTGATAGGAACCACTGTTGAGGAGAGATAGGACATCAGAGTACTTTATAGTGCACGTATTACGTTGATAGGAACCACTGTTGAGGAGAGATAGGACATCAGAGTACTTTATAGTGCACGTATTACCTTGATAGGAACCACTGTTGAGGAGAGATAGGACATCAGAGTACTTTATAGTGCACGTATTACGTTGATAGGAACCACTGTTGAGGAGAGCTAGGACATCAGAGTACTTTATAGTGCACGTATTACGTTGATAGGAACCACTGTTGAGGAGAGATAGGACATCAGAGTACTTTATAGTGCACGTATTACGTTGATAGGAACCACTGTTGAGGAGAGATAGGACATCAGAGTACTTTATAGTGCACGTATTACGTTGATAGGAACCACTGTTTGACAGCTCGTCCAGCACAGGTCCAGTCTCTAGGCACTTTCGAGGCGTCCACATGACGAGCGGGTGGTCGCGTGGTTAGAGCCGTGATTCTTGCCGGGACCTTGTACCGAGTCGAACTGCGCACTCTCGCACGCTGAGTTCAGGAGGTCACCAGTTCCGTTCTGCCTGACAAGGAGAGCGCTGTTTGCTTGTAGTGATGTAGGAAAACGCCTTTAATCTCCAGGTAGTGGAAGGGCTACTTCAACCAACAACAACAAAATACGGCATGCGCAATAAACTAATGGCTATTTCAAAGATAAAGTTCTTGAGTAGACAAAGAAGTGAAAATCAGGATAATTGGAAAGTCTTAACTTAACAAAAATGAGACATGGAAATGCAAAAGTTTCACTGCAAGCATGCTGCTGTGCAAGGAAAGAGTTGAAACACTTTTCAACCCCAAACAATTATTTTTTCGCGAATATTACACTCTGATTGGGACCGCATCTGAAGGGTTTCAAAAAGCTCAGGCCCCAGTGAACTTATAAATGAATCAAACTCATAATTAGAGTGAGCGGAGAGACAAAATTCACAGAACAGCGATTCGTCTTTGAGGACCTAGAAACCAGGCTAAAATCAATAGATGAAAGGCAGCTAGGATAATGAGTAGGTAGAGAAATGCGGGTTACATACACCAAAGTCGTCAGAGGATCATCAAAGTGCGCACAGTTCAGGGCAGATAAATTACGTTATTGGTTCTACGTTTTGTTTTGTTTTTTAAAGAAGATCAAAAAGTGAGGAATTTTTTTTTTCTTTTTAACATTTGGTTCCTATTTTCCTCATCATGATCGTAATCATCATCACCAGCAGCAGTAGCAGTAGCAGTAGCAGTAGCAGTAGCAGTAGCAGTAGTAGTAGTAGTAGTAGTAGTAGTAGTAGTAGTAGTAGTAGTAGTAGTAGTAGTAGGGCGGAATTAAATTTTGTAATTGATATATAAAGCCTGTGTGTAAGTGTGTATGTATGTATATATGTATGTATGTATGTATGTATGTATGTATGTATGTATGTATGTATGTATACACACACACACATATATATATATATATATATATATATATATATATATATATATATATATATATATATATATATATAGGCTTAAACTGTGTAAAAAAAAAAACCTGTAAGACGTGGAGAAGACTCCCACTGTTCGTGTCGTCACGACCTGGCCATCTCTTGTCACAGAAACACGTTAATTGCTGTGAAGCGAGCTCACGCACGGTAAAGGTACATTGTTTGCCGCCCGCATGCGTGTCAAAGAACTATTTGCTGTTACCATGACAACCGTGAAACCTCAACGCCAACTCAGAGGGGACTGCACTGGGGTGTCGGAGTATCGGCCTTGACCCAGCCTGGCTATGGTAGATCTAGACAGAGGTCAGAGTACACAGCCACGTCAAGTCACAGACGTACATCTTTCCTGTCTCCGATCTGCTGTCCAAGTCCTTTGGTGCTCCCCGATATTTTCACAATCTATCGTTCTTGCTTCAGTTTCGGTTTTTCATTTCTTTTTTTTTTTCTTCTTTTTTTTTTAAATATAAATGCTTTTTTGAATAGGGACACCAGCGTATACCAGCATATTTAATCTTTATCACTACCAGTAATGAATGAAAATTTGTGTTGCTGGTATAAATTTATCCATGACTATTTCTAAACAATTCAAATGAGCTTCCACTGTGCCTAACGTAAACATTTGCCAGCTTCATTACTCAAGTTTAATACCGCATAAAAAGCATTAACTTGAAACGTATTTTCCCACGGTTCGAACACACAGATAATAGAGAAACAGCCCGGAACGCAACCCAAAAGATGAACGAATTTAAATAAATAATCGCATAAATATATTCTTACATTACGATTAATCTCAATAGTTCCTATTAATAATAAAACTAATTAAAGAGATAATAAATACCATCTGATTTAAAGAATTAGTTAAAAAAAAACAAAAAAACAAAAAAAACAAAAAAACACTTGGCCAATAATTGCTCAAAACCTATGCCTGACTAATTCTCAGAGCCGATACATATTCTTGTTTTCTTTTCTATATTTCTTTCTTTTTATTTTTTTTTTTTTTTAATTCCGTTTATGCATCACAGAAACCAGGACGGTGACGGTGCCTCTTCCTGGAACATCATAACACTAGAGAGACCTGTTGGTGCTGGAACGGTGAAGAGAGTGAGAGGAATCGTGTGAACATAACACAAGGTATTTCTAAACCGCAGGGAACCTGTGTGTGTGTGTGTGTGTGTGTGTTGGGGGGGGGGGGGGGGGGGGGGGGCATTGCAGAAAGCCAAACATTTGTGGCTGTTTTGAAACCCAAAAATATCTTTGTTGAGAACAGAAGGACAACGACGTTCACCCCGCGAGAGGGAGAGGGGAGGGTAACAGTTGAAACATGGACACGGATGTCCACTTGTCCAGGTGTAGAGAACACGTCCCGTCGAGACAGTTGTCAAGTTTCGGTCAGGCTTGGCTGTCTGCGGAATCCTCTTAGATTAGATAACCGATTTTACACGATGCAATTCCTGATCTGTGAGGCGGAAAACCCGGGAATTCACTGGGCAGAGACTGAGAGTCTGAGAGAGTGAGAGAGAGAGTGAGAGAGAGAGGGGGGGGGAGAGGGAGAGAGAAACAGACAGAAAGACATAGACAGAGAGACAGAGAAATAGTCTGACAGACAGACAGCGAAAGAGAGAGACAGAGGGAGAGATAGACATAAAATTAGAGAGAGAGAGAGAGAGAGAGAGAGAGAGAGAGAGAGAGAGAGAGAGAGAGAGAGAGAGAGAGAGAGAGAGAGAGAGAGAGAGAGAAAAGAGCAAGAGCAAGAGAGGGAGGCAGAGAGAGAGAGAGAGAGAGAGAGAGAGAGAGAGAGAGAGAGAGAGAGAGAGAGAGAGGAAGGAAGTAGTGAAATAGACTTGAGGCAAATACGGATAGACTAACTAATGGACAAACATAGATTCTGAAGAAGACAGAGAGACTACAGAGGCAAAGCACCGAGAAGAAGATGAGGAGAAGTTAATATGAAATGTAAATGTACAAAAAAATTCTCGGAAACAATCAAAGACAAAATAGAGAAATATGTGTTCAAAAGCAAGATGCTTTAGGTCAAGGATATGTTAATATTATGCCAAGCTTGTATATGTTGGTATTTCAACAGAATCACCATACCTATATAGCGAATATATATATATATATATATATATATATATATATATATATATATATATATTGAAAAATTATATTAATATGTTAATAGTGCCAGTGGTAGTGGTGATGGTAGAAGTAGTAGTAGTAGTAGTAGTAGTAGTAGTAGTAGTAGTAGTAGTAGCAGTAGTAGCAGTAGTAGCAG
>JAWDGP010002556.1:0-5000 GCA_033675545.1 Elysia crispata
GGGGGGGGGCGGGACCTAAACCTGAAGGACCCAACATGAGACAAAAAAAAACGTGTCATAAAAAAAGACTTAATTGTTGGAAAGAAAAACAGATAATTGCAACGTTAAATTTAAACAGATAACAACTTCAACTCGCGAAAACGTTTGCAAACAGACAGAACTAGATATTTCGTTGGAAAAGGTGAATAAAACAACTGTTCTCACTTCGCGAGTTGACCTTCACACTACTACAAAGGAAGTATACATATCTCCTGAAACACTTTACTTTTTTTTTACAAAAATCTGTGATAACTTTGAGGTGGAATATGCCAAAATTTCCTTTTGTTGTAGATATTCCACATTATCAGAGAAAATTCACATAATTTTCTATTATTATTACAGACTGTAATATAATATTATTGTCATAAACGCAGACAAAAAAGATGTAACAAATATATGAAAATTGAGGGAAGTGAAGCAAAGGAGAGAGAGAGAGAGAGAGAGAGAGAGAGAGAGAGAGAGAGAGAGAGAGAGAGACAGAGAGAGAGAGAGAGAGAGAGATCTGAATCATTTTACTATACAAGAAGACATTAAATTGTTCAGGCAGAAAAGATTCGTATTATGTACACAAATTGAGCCACCTGTGATTTGTAGTGAGAAGGAGGTATATAAGTATTAATTTCTTACGGTTATTGACACCCCTTTCATGGACCAACATTTTTTCTGATTCTTTCGGAAGCATCCATATGTTGAAAAGAAAGAAATTAGAGACAGAATAATAGAGATTGAAAAACATATCGGCCATAGCATAGCTGCCAGACAGGGCGTGGACATGGACACTTTTAAGATGACTTTAGGAATGAAACTCTACAGATTCCCAATCTTGTGATGGACCATCCACCTCGAACCTAAGGGCAGTGCTGTTGTTGTTGATGTTGTTACTGTTGTTCTAGTTATAACTTCCGCTATTGCTGTGTTGTTCCTAGTACTGCACCCTGTTACGGTGATTAGACAGTTTACTCTCGCAGCTGGTGCTAGCATTTCTTAGTCGGTCTCTACTGTTTGTACCTCTTTATCCCTCTTTCTCTCTATTTCCACCACTCCGTCTATCCTCTTTATAAGTTTAACTCCCTTCCAAAAGGGAAGCCCAGGTAGACTGTAACACAGTCAAACATGTTATGCGAAATTCAAGAGACATACCGTGCTAGAGTTATATGAGTTAAATGGAGAAAGAACTAAAGAGATAGATCGATAGACAGATTGATAGATAGATAGATAAATAGATAGATAGATAGATAGATAGAGAGAGAGAGAGAGAGAGAGAGAGAGAGAGAGAGAGAGACAGACAGACAGACAGACAGACAGATAGACATAAGAGAGAAAAGAGCGTGAGAGAGACAGATAGATTGATACACAAAGAATCAATCATGATGTCAACCTTGGGTAAGAACTGCTTGAGTGATGCAAGTAAGAGAGAGAGAGAGAGAGACAGAGAGAGACAGAGAGACATAGAGAGAGACAGAGACAGAGAGGCAGAGAGACAGAGAGGTAGGCCGTGTTTGAGTGATAGAAATAAGAGAGAAAGATAGAGAGAGAGAGAAACAGATAGACAGAGAAAGAGACTGAGAGAGAGAAAGAGAGAGTCAGTGAGAAACAGAGAGAGATTGGTACACAAAGAAACAATCATGATATATATCATTCTTGAGGTAAGCCGTGTTTCAGTGATAGAAATGAGAGAAAGAGAGAGACAGAGAGAGAAACAGAGAGAGATTGTTACACAAAGAAACAATCATGGTATACATCATCCTTGAGGTAAGCCGTGTTTGAGTGAGAGAGAGAGAGAGAGAGAGAGAGAGAGAGAGAGAGAGAGAGAGAGAGAGAAACAGAGAGAGATTTTTACACAAAGAAACAATCATGATATACATCATCCTTGAGGTAAACCGTGTTTGAGTGAGTGAGTGAGAGAGAGAGAGAGAGAGAGAGAGAGAGAGAGAGAGAGAGAGAGAGAGAAACAGAGAGAGATTGTTACACAAAGAAACAATCATGGTATACATCATTCTTGAGGTAAGCCGTGTTTGAGTGATAGAAATGAGAGAAAGAGAGAGACAGAGAGAGAAACAGAGAGAGATTGTTACACAAAGAAACAATCATGGTATACATCATCTTTGAGGTAAGCCGTGTTTGAGTGAGAGAGAGAGAGAGAGAGAGAGAGAGAGAGAGAGAGAGAGAGAGAGAGAGAGAGAGAGAAACAGAGAGAGATTTTTACACAAAGAAACAATCATGGTATATATCATCCTTGAGGTAACCCGTGCTTGAATGATAGAAATGAGAGAGAGAGAGAGGGGAGAGAGAGAGAGAGAGAGAGAGAGAGAGAGAGAGAGAGAGAGAGAGAGAGAGAGAGAGAGAATCCAAATAGAAAAACAAAAACACCACACTTGTAGGACAACTTGGTAATTTTAAAGAATCCAAAAAGGCTGCCTGTGTGTCTTAATAGTATAATACAGGGTCTAAAAAGAAACAGGCACACAACGGTGTCACAACAGGACAAAAAAAAAAAGGAAACAATACAACTATAGAATTAAAATACAAACGTTTCGCCTTTTATTTTTGCTTCTTAGTACCGAAATGAAAAATAGAGGGCGAGTAACAAAAGTTATACATAAAGTAGCCTAAGCTGGACAAATGATTGGTTGTGGGGCGGGGAGGGTACAACTTGTTTCTATTCTAGCCGTAGTTGCAGGGTACAGTCTACTGACCGATGGTGGTGGTGGTATACAGCGTGACGGTAAGGGATTAGCTGAGGTTAGCATGTCCCTGTGATTGTGTGTGGTGAGTTGGGCTGCTTTTTAATGTTGAGATATTTAGAGAGGCAGTTGAGTAGACGTGGAAGTGAAATAAGAAATTGGGGACGGAGAGGTGGGGGGGGGGGGGGGAGCGGGGAGGAGGTGAGGCGGGAAATGAGGTATAAGGACTTTTATGAAAAAACAAGTTTTAAATAAAATTAAAAATGGATGTATAATGTTTGTATATTCCTCCTTCAAGTTATCACAGATTTTTGTACAAAAGTAAACTGTTTCAGGAGATATGTACACTTCAAAGAGATGTCATTCTTGTTATATATCTGTTTTACTATTTATTTTTCATCCTCTCTCTTTATCTTTATCTCTATGTCTCTCTCTCACGCTCTCGCTCTCTTTTCCCCTCTCTCTCTATCTTCAGCTCTCTCAAACCTCGGGTATTCACTTTTTTTTATTAACTAGGTTAATACTCTCTCTCTCTCTCTCTCTCTCTCTCTCTCTCTCTCTCTCTCTCACTCTCTCACTCTCTCTCTGTGCCTATGAACGAAAAACACTGATCGTCGTGCATTATGAGTGGTGATGACAGTACATGTATAAGTTGTAGAGATAGTAGTAACAAAAGCTGATAAAGCCAAACAGTCTTGCAATAGATAAGGATATATAATTATGAGTACATAAATGATGAATGAGAATCGTGAATACAGCTGTTATCAGCTGAAACGAAAAAAAAAAAAAAAAAAGAAATTGATTATTTTCTCTTCGTAACACTGAACACTTTTTCATCGTCTCTATATTAAAACAAATTTATTTGAAATACGCGTCGCTTCCAGGGTTTAACAAGAAGATGAATTTCAACATTATCAGATTGTCTCAGTTGTTCTGTGTTTGAAGTTCAGCTAAAAAGTTGTTATATTCATCGTTTTCCTTCTTTTCTCCCTTTTCTTCCCCCCCAGCATCTACTTTGTGAGCTAGAATGTTACGTCCATGCAGACCTTCACTTAGATCGGATAAAACGAACATTGATTCCACTCATTTTTACATGGTAGATTTGAAAAAAAAACAAAAACAAAAACAAAAACAAAAACAGAAAAAAACCAAAAGGGGGTGAAGGTTTTCAGCCACGATCCTCCGCCATATAGGCACTCTCGGTATCGCCTACTCATCCAACACCACATTGACGAAGTACCCTAGTCGCCGGTACCTCTGAGGAGGTTGTGGTTCTCACACACCCGTCCGACAAAACTTCCCTCCCAGCATCTATTCTCCAATATAACGAGTGTATTATGGGAGGAGCCACACCAGACCCAAGGCATACATGACGACTGGCGCGCGCCGTCATAGCGTGTGGACCTTGACCGTTTTACGGGTCTTAACACCGTTAGGGATTAGAGCCAGTTCTTGGTTCGTTACCTAGCCAAGCTTACAACCTATTATCAATTGGAGGGCTTTATATAGTAACCTATTGGGAAGTCTAATTTAATACAGTTAACTTAGTGTGCATATTGATGCATTGTACTAATTAATTTAATTAACTAACTTGGTTAGAGCTTTTAAATTTGACAAAATTGGAAAGCCATTTTGTTTACCTCAATTAAAAAAATGGTTTTGTGACATTTACTCATGATTTCTTCATAACAAAAAATTTCACCCTCTTTAACGTTGGTGTCGCCATTGTGTTTAAATCAGTAAACTTGTTTACAAACTGAACGAACTACTGAGTACAAGTCAGGCTATCTCCCACCCTCGCCAGGATATTAGCAAGTGAGAAAAGTTGTTTTATTTATCTTTTCCAACGAAATATCTATTTCTGTCTGTCTGCAAAGTTTTCACGGGTTAACTCATATTTGAAGAAAGTGTTTGCTCCCTGTTTCAACTTTACGTTGTGACTTTTAGATTCTTTTCCAACCATTAAATATTTTATGAAGCCTCAAAAAGACAAGGTTTTTAGTCTCAGGAGAAACTGAAAATTCACATTCTTTATTTATCACATTTCCAAGCCCATTTACTCTCTTTTTCTCACTAAAATATGTTCTACATCACCATTATTGAAAGAGAAGAAGAAGAAAAAGGGAAAAAAAACTAAAGCAGTTCGAGAAAAAACATTTGTGTAAAGACGACCTTTACACATAAGAATAGTAAATCTAGATATGGGACCATCAAGATCACGCTCCCTCTCCCATTTTTTCCTCTCCCTCCTTCGTCCTACATCTGTAACCTCCATGT
>JAWDGP010002556.1:10000-22500 GCA_033675545.1 Elysia crispata
AGAGAGGAAGACGGGGAGGGGATGGTGAAATAAATAGATGTATAGGCAGACTTATAAAGCGTTTTTAAGACAGGTATATATACATCATATACATTTCAATTACGGTGATGTAGAAAGTATATTAGTGAGAAAAAGAGAGCAAAGGGGCTTGGCAATGTGGTAAATGAAGAATAAGAATTTTTAGTTTCTCTTGAGACTAAAAAACGTTTCTTTTTTTAGGCTTCATAAAAGACTTAATGGTTGGAAAGAAAATCTGAAAATGGTAACGCAAAGTTGAAACAGGGAGCAAACACTTGCTTTGTATTAGATGAATAAAACAACTTTTTCACTTGCCAATATCCTGGCGAGGGTGGGAGATAGCCTGACTTGTACTCAGTAGTTCGTTCATATTGTAAACAAGTTCACTCATGTAAACACAATAACGGCCATTATTGACATTCTTGTCTTTAGCAGCAATGTGAGCGAGGGTGAAATTTTTCGTTGTGCAGAAACCATGAGTAAATGTCACAAAGCTATTTTTTTAATTGAGATAAACAAAATGTCTTCCCGTTTAAGTGAAACTTAATTGCTTTAACCAAGTTAGTTAATTAAATTAATAAGTTCCTTGCATCAATATGCACACTAAGTAAACTGCATTAAATTGGACTTCCCAATAGGTTACTATATAAAGCCCTCCAATTGTTAATAGGTTGTAAGCTTGGCTAGGTAACGAACCAAGAACTGGCTCTAATCCCTAACGGTGTTAAGACCCGTAAAACGGTCAAGGTCCACACGCTATGACGGCGCGCGCCAGTCGTCATGTATGCCTTGGGTCTGGTGTGGCTCCTCCCATAATACACTCGTTATACATTGGAGAATAGATGCTGGGAGGGAAGTTTTGTCGGACGGGTGTGTGAGAACCACAACCTCCTCAGAGGTACCGGCGACTAGGGTACTTCGTCAATGTGGTGTTGGATGAGTAGGCGATACCGAGAGTGCCTATATGGCGGAGGATCGTGGCTGAAAACCTTCACCCCCTTTTGTTTTTTTTTTTGTTTTTTTTTTTGGTTTTTTTTTTTTCAAATCTGTCATGTAAAAATGAGTGGAACAAAATAATGTGGCAGAGGATCAATGTTCGTTTTGCCTTGTATCTAAGTAGAGAGATCTGCATGGACGTAACATTCTAGCTCACAAAGTAGATGCTGGGGGGGGGGGGGGGGGAGAAAAGGGAGAAAAGAAGGAAAACGATGAATATAACAACTTTTTAGCTGAACTTCAAACACAGACCAACTGAGACAATCTGATAATGTTGAAATTTAGCTTCTTGTTTAACCCTGGAAGCGACGTGTATTTCAAATATATTTGTTTTAATATAGAGACGATGAAAAAGTGTCCAGTGTTACGAAGAGAAAATAATCATTTTTTAATGTATATAATTTCTTCTTTTTTTTTCTTTTTTTTTCATTTCAACTGAATAGAGCATCTGTATTCATGATTCTCATCCATCATTTTTGAAGTCATATAATTATATCCTTTATCTATTACAATACTGTTTGGCTTTACCAGGTTTCGTAACTACTATCTCTAGAACTTATACATGTACTGTCATCACCACTCATAATGCACGACGATCAGTGTTTTTCGTTCATACGCACACATACACACTAACATACACAGATATTTGTAACCCAGTTAATAAAATTTAGAAAGAGTGAAAAAAACAAGTTTGAGAGAGCTGAGGTCAGATAGAAAGAAAGAGAGACAGAGAGAGAGATAGAGATAGAGACCATTAACTAGTCAATAAAAAAAAGTGAACACCCGAGGTTTGAGAGTGCTGAAGAAAGAGAGAGAGGGAGAGAGAGAGAGAGAGAGAGAGAGAGAGAGAGAGAGAGAGAGAGAGAATGAAAAATAAATAGTAAAACAGAGATATGACAAGAATGACATCTCTTTAAAGTGTACATATCTCCTGAAACACTTTACTTTTTTTACAAAAATCTGTGATAACTTTGAGGTTGAATATGCAAAACCCTGCTTTTTATTCGTGATCTTTCACGTAAGAGAAAATTCACATAATTTTCCATTACTCTACAAACACACAGACTGTCCACTGGTAACTGGCACGTCATATCTGAATTTAAGTACTAAAATGGTGTCTGACTCTGCCTCGAAGAGACTGTAAGTAAATAGCGACACATAAAAGATAGATACTTATATAGATACTTATATATATATATATATATATATATATATATATATATATAGAGAGAGAGAGAGAGAGAGAGAGAGAGAGAGAGAGAGAGAGAATGAAAGATGAAAAACGAGAGAAGAAGGAAAAAAATTGTGAAAGAGTTAGAGAAAGAAACAGTAATATAATGTATTGTCATAAACACAGAGAAAAAGATGTAACAAATATGGAAATTAAGGGAAATGAGGCAAAGAAGGGAGAGAGAGAGAGAGAGAGAGAGAGAGAGAGAGAGTTAAAGGCTAAGAACGAGACAGATAGCGAAACACTGAACATCGAATATAAATCATTTTACTATACAAAAGCCAATAAACTGTTCGAGCAAAGTGATTCGTTATTATGTGCGCCAGTTGTAGCCACTGGGGTGGTAATGGAAAATAGGTATAAAAGTATTCATTTCTTATGGTGCGCCTGTAAAGGACCTTTATCTTTCTCATTTTTTCAGAAGAACCCATATGTTACAAACAGAACAATTAGAGACACAATCATGGAGATGAAACACAATGTTAGCCGACACATGAAAAAATAAAATACGACTGATGAAAATACTTATAAAAAGTCGATGTTCGAAAGACATCCAAAATAGTAAAATTTAAAATCATATAACCTGGGGTTCCATGTAAGGTTTCGCGTGAAAAAACTGGCTTCCAATTAGAGCGGTAACGTAAAGCAAGGAAACTGATGACAATAAGGTTGTGACAGTAAAAGTTCGCTGGTAAAGATTGATTCAAAGACAAGAAAGATGAAAACGACTAAATTCGATACAGGTTAGAAAACCACAGAAATACAGAAAAACATCAGCAGAAAACAGTGGTTTAAAAGAAGAGAAGAGCAGTCATAGGCATAAACAGAGCGTGTACATTGACGCGTGTTTATTGAAGAATTAGAGATAGAAATAACAAGTAACGAAAGGAAAGATGTATTAAGAAAATTGTATCGAGAGAGAGAGAGAGAGAGAGAGAGAGAGAGAGAGAGAGAAAGAGAGAGAGATTGAGAAATAGCGGTACACAGTTACAGAGGATGACTGATTAATAGGCTGATTAAGAAACAGACATAAAAATTAAAAAAATATTGATAAAAAAAAAGAATAGGTGCTAAAGTATAGAAAGTGTGTGTGTGTGTGTGAGAGAGAGAGAGAGAGAGAGAGAGAGAGAGAGAGCGAAAGAGAGAAGGCGAAAGATAGAGAGACAGATTGAGAGGACGTTGAATAGACATAACCCGCAAAAAGAAACAGTCGCAAAGGAAAGTAAAAAGTAAAGAGCGACGGAGCAAGAGAGAGACAGAGAGAGACAGAGAGAGACAGAGAGAGAGAGAGAGAGACAGACAGACAGACAAAGAGAGCGAGCGTATTAAGGGAAATTAAGTGAATAAAAGAAAGAAATTAGGTTGCGCGGGTATAGAGAAAGAGTAAACTATATACAGCCAAATTGACAGATCAAGGAGAGAGAGAGAGACAGAGAGAGAGAGAGAGAGGGAGAGAGAGAGAGAGGGAGGGAGGGACAGGCGGCGAGGGAGAGAGTAAATGGAAGAGGAAGAACTAGAAATACAATAAAGAAATTGTCTCTCACAGTTACATATGAATAGCGAGTTATAAACTGGCATACGGAAAGACAGAACACTGCATTGAAAGTGAGAGAATAGATGTGAAGAAAAAGATTGTGAGATAAAGAAACTAAGAGTTCGGGAGAGATAGACACAAAGAGAGAAAGAATGAGAGAGAGAGAGAGAGAGAGTAAGAGAGATAGAGTTACAGAGAGACAGATAGTGTGAAAGAGGAGATCCAGAAATGATAGAAAGAAATTGCCTCACGAATTAATCACTAGTAAGGGCATGAACTCAGCAAAAAACGTGTAGGTCTTACATTTAGAAGAAACTAACTGTTGAAATGCAAAATTAACGACAACTTATGTATAAAAAATTATGAGAAGAAAAAACACATACAAAATGCGCCTTTTCCGTAGGCCTGTGTCGTAAATTGTATTTTTTTTAATTAAGTTGATTAATGTCTTTCAAATCAAGTAGAAAAACAATCAAACAAATTTCATACAATGACTTCAATCATGATTTTATACAAAGTGAATAAACTGTTCGTGGAAAGTGATTCGTATTATATAACCCAGTTGTACCAACTTGGGCTGTGGAATAAAGGTATGCAATTATTTATTTTGTGGCTCAACTACATTCACTTCATGGACCCCCAATTTACTCATTCCTTCGGAAGCACCCACATGTTGCAAAGAGAAAAAATAGAGACAGAATCATACAAGCTGAAACAAATTTCGGCCGACGCATCAAAATATTAAAAGACAAGCAATGAACATACTAATAAAAAGCCGATGTTCGAAAGACATCCAACGTAGTATAAAATAGTATATAACAGATGTGTTCCATGTAGGGTTTCGCGAGAAAAACGCTTTCAATTAGAGCGGTAACGTAAAGCAAAAAAAACTGATGACAACAAGGTAGTAACAGTAAAGGATCGCTGGTAAGTATTGATTCAAAGACAAGAAAGATGAAATCGATAGAGGTTACAAAACTACAGAAATACAGAAACATCAGCAGAGAGCAGTCGTTTCAAAAATGGAAGACCAGTCATAGGCATAGATAGAGCGTGTACATCGACGCGTGTTCATTAAAGAATTAGAGATAGAATAAACATGTAACAAAAGGAAAGATATATTTATAAAGATTTATAAGAAATTCTTAGTTAATAATTAAAAGGGAAGAGAGAGAGAGAGAGAGAGAGAGAGAGCGAATAGGAGTGAAGGAGAGAGAGGATCAAAAAGATGAAACAGAGGGAGACAGGAGAGATAATGTGGAAGATGAAGAATCAGAAATAGAGGAAAGAAAAAGCGACACATATTTAGAAAGTAAGAAAGACTAATAAACTGCCATGGATACATCTAATAAAAGTTTAAAAAAAAAACAAAAACAAAAAAATTCGAAAGTAACAAAATAGAGGAAAGGAAAAGAGAGATAGACATAGAGATAGGTAGACGGATATAATAAAAAACAGGAATGAGAGAGAGAAAGAGAGAGAGAGAGAGAGAGAGAGAGAGAGAGAGAGAGAGAGAGATAGAGAGAGTGATGGGGGGAGGGGAGAGAGAAAAAGACAGTGTGAAAAAGGAAGAACCGGGAAAAATGGAAAATTAGCGATACACAGTTACAGAAGAAGACTGATAAATAGGCTGATTTAGAAACGGACGTAAAGATTAAAAAAAATATTAATAATGAAAAAGGCGCTAAGATAATAGAAAGTGTGTGTGTGTATGTGTGTGTGTGTGAGAGAGAGAGAGGAGGCGTGGAAAGGAAATAATCCGGAAAAAGAAAGAACGCAATGAAAAGAAAAAGTAAAGAACGACGGACGGAGAGAGAGAGAGAGAGAGAGAGAGAGAGAGAGAGAGAGAGAGAGAGAGAGAGAGAGAGAGAGAGACAGACAGAGACAGAGACAGAGAGACAGAGAGACAGAAGGAGAAAGAAAGAGAGAACGAGAGAGAGAGAAGGCAAGTGGAAGTGAAGTATACAGAGGGCCAAAAAGATGAAACAGAGGTAGGCAGAAGGAAGGATAATTTGGAAGATGAAGAATCAGAAATAGAAGAAAGAAATAGCGAGACATACTAATTTAGACAGAAAGAATGACTTGTGAACTGCCATGGACATATCCATTAAAAATGAAAAAAAAAAAAATTCGACTATGACAAGATAGAGGAAAGGAAAAGAGACATTGAGAGAGAGAGAGAGAGAGAGAGAGAGAGAGAGAGAGAGAGAGAGAGAGAGAGAGAGAGATTGAGAGAGAGAGAAAGAGATTGAGAGAACGTGGAAGAGAAATAACCCGGAAAAAGGAAGAGTCTCATAACCATGCACGAGGTAGTGAAGGTCAAAACAAAAAATAAACAAACTCACAGGCGTGTTGACAAGCTGAACAAACTCACCCCTAGATACAAAGGGCAGCTATTTCAAGTTAATCAGTTATGGTATAGAGTTACGAATCATACACTGTTTTAACTGATTTTCTTGAAAAATTGAAACATTCATCCCACTTTGTAGTATGACCGAGAAATAGGTTTTTATTTATTTCATATTTGGTAAGAAGTGTAGTTTGTAGTTACATTTCACGGGATTTTACCTTTTTCAAATAGATATTAAAGAAAATTGTAAGAAAATGCGTCGCAAGTAAACCGCATGAAGAAAGTGTCTCACTGTTTACTTAATATGAATCGGGAGCGGTTGAACTTTGCCTGGCAAGGCAACTTCGCCAGGAACTGGCTTCAAGCCCTAACGGTGTTAAGGCCCGTAAAACGGTCAAGGTCCACATACTATGACGGCCCGCGCCTGTCGTCATTTATGCTTTGGGTCTGGTGTGGCTCCTCCCATAAAACACCGGGATGCGCACTTGTGTGCATCACTTTGGTGCTTGGATGCTGGCAGGGAAGTTTTGTCGTGGGTTGTGTGATAAGCACGACCTGCTCAGAGGTACCGGCGACTTGGGTACTTCGTCGATGTGGTGTCGGTGGGCCGGCTATCCTGAGAGTGTCTATATGGCGGAGGTTCAGAGCTGAAACCCTTCACCCCCTGCAATCTAATGACATTTCTCCCCTCATGGGGAGCTGAATATCTTCCATTATAGGGAGATGTATTATTGTTCACTTTTTTTTACTTCCAAAGGGGCATTATCACTGAAATATGCAACACCCTTCTATTTTTTTGTTATCTCCTAAGTAAGAGAAAATTTAAATAATTTTCTATTACTCTACAAACACACTGTCCACTTGTAACTGGCACGTCATATCTGAATTTAAGTACTAAAATCGTGTTAAGACTTTGCCTCGATGAGACTGTAAGTAAATAGCGACACATAGAAGAAAGAGATAGCGAGACAATATATATATCGTCGATGTCCAGCGCTTACCTTGTAAGCGCCAATTTTACCAAATATTTTTTTATCTAAAAATAATCTCCACGCTGCCTTCTAACCAATCAGAAAATTGCAAGACAATGTGATGACAATAATGGAGCGAAATTGCCAAATCTAAACTCACATGACAAAATTGTTCCAATCACGGATGCTCTAGTCGTGGTTCCGCCACAACAGAGCAGGGTAGCAAAGAACAAGCTTTTGTTTGTGATTTCTTACGTTTTTCAAGATTTCTCCACGTAAAATGGTAAGCTTCCTATTTCAATGTTGATATTTTCCTACACAGCCATTAAAAAGATTAAATTTATGCATATTATAGCAATTAGCACGCTTATTATAAAACTCTAAAGGCGCTTGCAGGAATAGCGGAGTCAAAGAAAGTCAACATCGTGTAGGCCATGTCGTACTCGTGGCGCAAGCACGGACAGAGCAGCAGAGTTTGACTACTAGGTGACGGAAAGGTGGCGCTTGAAAGAATATCGCTTGCAAATATTTAATATTATCCTATAGCTTTCCTGAAGTCAGTACTATTGATATTGAGTTGTATTGTTTTTATGTTGATTGTATATTAAATAAACAATAAATCAATAGACTGGATAAGATAATTTATTACGAACGTAGTTTTAACGAATTATATTCCTTACACAGTTTGTACACAGAAACAGTTAGACTGAAGCCACGTCGAGCTTCCAATACTTGTTTTAAATAAAGTATTATTTCTCTGAGATCATGAATCATGATGAAAGTTTAATGAATTTTATTATAATCTTTTCTATGAATTATATTCTAGTTCCAGTACAATTGGAACTAATGACAGTAATAAAAATAATAAATGGTAACAATACGAAATCTTCATCAGAATCACCACCATCATCGTCAAATATAATGGAAAGGTAGCAGCAACAATGACAATGTTCGAAGTTATACTTGTTGCCGTTGTAGTTGTAGTAGTAGTAGTAGTAGTAGTAGTAGTAGTAGTAGTAGTAGTAGTAGTAGTAGTAGTAGTAGTAGTAGTAGTTAGTAGCAGTAGCAGCAGCAGCAGCAGCAGCAGCAGCAGTAGCAGTAGTTGTAGCAGTAGCAGTAGCAGTAGCAGTAGCAGTAGCAGTAGTATCTATCTATCTGTTTACCTGGCTTATACCTGTCTACTCATATATCAGTGGTCTACAATATTTTGTCTGTCCTTTGAACTAATTTTTTTGTTATTGATTTTCCAACATGTCATCTAGAAGAGTTACTCAGACTGACCACTGAGTTCTACATTTAGACAAAGAGTTTTTATCAAGTAAGAGATAATCTTTCATTCGTGACCCTTTCACCTTTTCCCTTTATAATCGAGAGTATTATCCTCCCTATCATCATAATCATCATCATTAGTATGATCAGTTTTTTCTTGTTATTGTTGGTAGCATAACATAGTTTTCGATGGAACCCTCAGTGCTTTCAGTTTCGCCTTTGAAAATAACTTAGACCCTTTGTCAATACAAAGCCATCTAGGCAAAGAAATATTTGGTCGGGAAATAGAGCGGAATGATTTTGTTGGTACTGATATTGATAAAGCTTGTGTCCATAAAAGATTTTTCTAGCAAAGTCAAATTCATAGTTTTTCCACAGATCATGAACCTCTAAGCAGAAGTATGAGAATGGTGCGCCTTGCCCAGCAACAAGAGGCACTTCAAGAGATTTGTGTGTTTGTGGGATGAAGTACTTCGACCTCAGGAGACAGCGAGAAGTTCAACATGTGGCCTCCAAGTTCAAGGGGTAGCTGATGCTGATGCTGATGCAAGCTTAATGATATTTCACTGACTGAACTTGTACCGTTAAATGCCTTAGATAGTCCAGTAAATGAGCATGATTTTACAGTTAATGCGAATAGTCTTAATTGTTACCTGCCACAGACAAATGATAAAGAAAACATTTTAAATTTAAGCAATGAAAGTCTCATGATTGAGAAAACGTTTCTTAAAGCACCATCTAATTCCACATCTGGAGCAGACATTATCTTGCAGTCTGAGCAACCTGTTTTATTGCCTTACAGAAACGTAGAGTATGGAGGATTGAACACTATTGAACATCACACTGACATAATAGTGCCAGCAGGGAACCGTGCAGAAAACCTCAGAGAGAACTCTGTAGAGAACCTGGAAGATATTCCTCGTGAGAACACCAGCCAGAACCTGGAAGATAATCCTCCCGAGAACACCAGCCAGAACCTGGAAGATAATCCTCACGAGAACACCAGCCAGAACCGCTTATCGACACCTGGCCAACATCACGTGGAGACCTGTGAAGAGATACCTGATGAGAATACTTCAGAAACTCTCACAGAACAACCTGTTGGTAACTCTGCCCTCGACCATACCATTGCGACAGAAAGCGAACAAGAGTTACCTGACCAGACACAAAACGAGGCGACTGAGCAAACAAATGATAATTGATATTGCCCATGGAGCAGAGGATCGGCCAAGAAAGCGGAAGGCAGATCCAAACCAATGGAGAAAAAACGCAAATAAAAACAAAAGATCGAAAGGGCAACCTTACGTGGGCAAGAAGTACGAGAAAGGATCTAAGAAATTTGAAATGGTTGAGAAGCCAGGGAAAATGCTAGGAGAGAGGTGTCATTGCAAAACTGCTGGAGCAAAGTGCTTCGGAACAAAATTTACAACAAAGTATGGAGTATGTCATGGCCACAGAGGGAAGTCTTCGTGAAATCCCTTGTTCACAAGCGAAGTGTTGGGAGGCATCGGGTTGAGCAGTCAGAATACACTGAAATACAATTTCAAATGTTGGAAGTGGACTTGTGCCAGTTTATAAAAAAATGTTCATGAGCACAACGGCGATATCGCAGCATTTCATTAGAGTGACAGCGACACCAATGCACCAATCGAGCGACAACCTAAATCAGTTGCGGCACCGACAATACGCCTGGCAATCAGAGAGTTCTTGGCATCTCTTTCGACGATGCCGGTTCATTACTGTAGGAAGCGTTCTTCCAAAAAGTACTTTGAACGTACTTTCAATAGTAAGATGGAAATCTATCGTGTGTACAGGGAATGGTGTGGAGAAAGAAATCTTGTGGTAACATCGAGGCAAGTGTTCGTCGATGAGTTTGATGAAGGCAACTCTGCAATTTTTCGGCCAAGGAAGGATCAGTGCGATATGTGCGTATCGTGCAAATAAGGCAACGTCGATGAAGCGATCTATGCCCTTCATATAATGAGGAAGGATATGGCAAAGGCAGCGAAAGATGATGATAAAAAGATGGCAGCTGAAAGTGAAGGCCGGGTAAACATGATAACTATGGACCTTCAAGCAGTTTTGCTTGCACCTGCATTGAAAGCTTGTGTGTGCACAATTTCACAATTTATGACAGCACAACAAGGGATGCTGCATGCTATGTCTGGCAGGAAGTAGAGGGAGGTCTAACAGCTAACGAGTTTGCCTCATGCCTATGCCATTTTATAGAGAGCAACCTATCGTGTGAGCAACTCATTATTTTCTCTGACGGTTGTCCGTATCAGGACCGTAATTCAACGCTATCAAAAGCGTTGAGTCACTTAGCTCAGACTAGGAAAATCACTATAACACACAAGTTTTTGGAAAAAGGGCATACGCAGATGGAAGTGGACAGTGTCCATCATACAATAGAGAAAAAGATTAAGAACAAATCAATATACTGTCCTTCAGACTATGTCCGTTACATGGAAGAAGCCAGACAAAACCTTGAACCTACAAAGTAAAGTACCTCGACCATACATTTTTCAAAGACTATACCGGAGTATGTGGTATTAAGAGCGTCAGACCAGGAAAGAAAGCAGGAGAACCACAGGTAGCTGACACTCGCGCTCTGCAGTACACACCTGAGGGTGAAATAAAGCATAACCTTGTTCTGAATGAGGACTGGAGGGAGCTAAATGTTCGCGGAAACTCCACAAGAATCGAGAAACAGCCAAAGGCTTTATTTGGAAAGAAGAGGCCAATTGCAGCTGCAATATTCAAGCATTTGCAAAAGCTGAAAACTGTCATCCCAGGTGACATCCTCATGAGTAGATGCGTAGAATTCTCGTAAAGACCCTTGATAGTGGTAAAAAAAGCCAGAACACTTTTCCTAGTTTGTCATTATTGTTTCTGTTTAAGTTGACTGTAATATGAACTATCCAAAATATGTCAAGTATCTTACTGATTCTGATAATTTTCTCATAATTGGCATTCCATTTCATAAGCTTTTTCAATTTCTTTTTCAATGTTATGATTGCTACTTTGCTGCTCTGAGAATATATACCAAATATTCAGTCAGTGACATGATCGATACAGGCCCTGCACCTTGGTAACTTTGTAATCCCGTTAGAGACTAAAAATTACTTTAAATAATCACATTAAAATAGTTGTGAATACTCATCATGATGAAATGGTGAAATAAGCTTTGTCTGTTTTACTACATGCATGATAAACATGAAACGGAGACTGAGTAGTGAAAGAGAGTTGTTTCAGTAGGTCAACTATTCACGATTTTCAATACTGACTTCCCAGTTTGCTATAATAAAGAAATCATCAACGCTTTAATTTTACTGTTACGTGTATTTCTTTGTATAATAGTGCATTTAATATTGTGGTATGTGAGAAAACAAGACATTATATTGTCAAATTCTCAAAGGTTATGTGGTGAAATATATTTATTATCATTTTATAGTTGTTCACAAAGGTAAACTGTCATTGCAGTTAGTCAAACTAACCAAAGGGAGAGACTATGAAGCGCGAGTCCCTCTAGGTTTTTGACGTGCGCTAATTATGCACACCTCTAAGCGTGTAAGTCCTGTCATTTGAAGGTGGGTGGCAGCCCACGCCTGCCTGGCGATACTCGTGCATGGCACTAAGCGTGCATGCGCCCGACACAATTGTCACATTATGTACGCCAATTGCAGCCACCAGTGTTGTAGTGGTATATAAGTTTTAATTTGTAACGGACATTGACACCCCTTTCAGAGACCATCATTTTTCTCATTCTTTCGGAAGCATCCACATGTTGCAAAGGGTAAAAATTAGAGACACAATCATAGAGATTAACATACAAGTTTAACCGACGCACAACAAAATAAAAGACGAGCGATGAAAATGATAATAAAAAGCCGATGTTCGAAAGGAAACCGATTTGTAACCATATAACCACTGGGTCACATATAAGGTTGAGCGAGAAAAACTATCTTCCAAATAGAAAGGTATCATAAAGCAAGGAGACTGATTGCAATAAGGTTTTAACGATGAAGAATCACTGATAAATATTGATTTAAAGACCAAAAAAATGTAAACGACTAATTTCGAAAGAGCTTGGAAAAGCACAGAAATTCAAAAACATCAGTAGAGAACAGT
>JAWDGP010002556.1:25000-27500 GCA_033675545.1 Elysia crispata
CATAGAGATGAACAAATGATTCTAAAATGAAAGAAGAGAGACAAAAATGGTAAGAGAGACTGAGAGAAGAAAAGAAAGAGAATAAGAGAGATAGAGATTCAGAAAGAGAGCTAGTGTGAAAGAGGAGAACCAGGAAGAATAGTGAGAAATAGTGTCACGTATTAATCACTCAGGCCATGAACTTTAAATGTCTAGGAATCTAAGGCGGCCTTACGTTTAGAAGAGAGTAAGTGTTAAATGCAAAATTAACAACAACTCATGTATTTAAATTAGGAAAAGAAAAACTGTACAAAATGTGTCATTTTCATATGCCTTTGTCGTAAATTGTATTAAATTTATTATTCAAATTTATAAATCCACATACATCTTTCAAATAAAGTAGAAAAACTATAGAACAAATTTAATATATCGATCTCAATCATCATTTCATACAAAGAAAATAAACTGTTCGCGCGAAGTGATTTATATTATGTATTACAGTTGTAGCCACTATGGTGGTGGCGGAGGATAAAGATTTGAAAAAATTTATTTCGAGTTTCACCCATTTCATGGACCCCCAATTTCATCATACCTTCGGAAGCATCCGCATGTTGCAAAGAGAAATTTTAGACACACAATCAAAGAGACTGAAACACATGTCGGCCGACGCATGAGAAAATAAAACACGAGCAATGAAAATACTGATAAAAAGCCGTCCCACATAGTATAATTTGTAATCATTATAATAGATGTGTCAAAAGAAAAGTATCGCGAGAAAAAGTGTTTTCCAAATAGAACGGTAACATAAAGCAAGGAGACTGATGACAGTGAGGTTTTAACGATGAAGTATCGTGGGTAAATATTGGTTCAAGGACCAGAAAGATGAAGACAATTTTCGGCAGAGAATAGAAAAGCACAGAAATAAAGAAACATCAACAAAAAAAAAAGTGATTGAAAAAAAATGGAAGACCAGTCAAGGCCATAGACAGAGCGTGTACATTGACGCGTGTTCATTAAGGAATTAAAGATCGAAATAACATGTATTAAAAACAAAACAAAAAAGATATTCAGAAACATTTAGTAAGAAGTCAGAATCATTGAGAGAGAGAGAGAGAGAGAGAGAGAGTACGAGAGAGAAACAACGAAAGATAGTGATAGAGAGAGGGTCAAAAAGAGAGAAACAGGGGGTGTCGGAAGGAGACAAAGTGTGCAAGATGAAGACTTAGAAATAGAAGACAGAAAGAGCGATACATTAAAAAAAAATTCGAAAATGAGAGTATAGAGACAAAGAAAAGAGAGATGGATATAGAGATAGATAGATGGATAGAAAGACGGAGAGAGAGAGAGAGACAGAGAGAGAGAGAGAGGGAGGGAGGGAGAGAGAGGGAGAGGGAGAGAGAGAGAGAGAGAGAGAGAGAGAGAGAGAGAGAGAGAGAGAGAGAGAGCGTGTGGAAATGAACATAAAGTAAAAAAAAAAAAAACTTTCACTCAAGCTCTCTTTTTGTATCTCTATCTGTCTCTCTTTCCCTCAATTTGTCTGTCTGTCTATCCCTCTGTCTCTATATCTCTCGATCTGTCTCTGTCTATATATAACTCACTCTTTCTCTTTACTTTATGTTCACTTCCACGGGCTCTCTCTCTCTCTCTCTAGTTCTCTCTCTTCTCTCACTTTCAATCAATTCGTCGTCGTTGTTGTTTTTTTTTAATCTTTATCAGTATATGTCAGTATATATTTCACTCTTTCGCTATGTGTGCCGCTTTTTTTTTACTTTTTCTTCCTCTTCCATTGTCTCTCTCTCTCTCTCTCTCTCTCTCTCTCTCTCTCTCTCTCTCTCTCTCTCTCTCTATCTATCTATCTATCTATCTATCTGCCTCCCTTCCTCTCTTACACATTCTTTCTCTTTCTCTTGCTCATTCTCTCTAGTACTCTCTCTTCTCTATTTTCAATATATTCTTTTTTTTCTTTATCTTAATCAGTCTAGGTAAGTATATATTTCACTCTTTTGTTATGTGTGTCACTTTTTTTTTTCTTACTTGTTCTTCCTCTTCCATTCTCTCTTTCTTTCTGTCTGTCTGTCTGTCTGTCTGTCTGTCTGTCTGTCTGTCTGTCTCTCTCTCTCTCTCTCTCTCTCTCTCTCTCTCTCTCTCTCTCTCTCTCTCTCTCTCCCCTCTCCTACCCTCTCTCTCATTCTACCTCTTCTTCTTTTTCCTATGTATTTTTTTTCTCACTTTGAAACAATTTATATCATTATGACTGTGGCTCTTTCAGTTCATTCCTCACTCTTTATTTCTAACTATGTGTCGATGTTCTTACTTTTCTTTGTGGTTCTTCCTTTGACCGTCTCTCTCTCTCTTTCTCTATCAATCTCTTATACTCTGTGTTTAATTTTGCTTCTCCTCTATGACTTTCGATACATTACTATTACTTTCTTCTCTCTCTGGTTCTTGTCTTTGTGGTTCTTCCTTTGACCGCCTCTCTCTTTCTCTATAATTCTCTCATACTCTCTGTTTATTTTTGCTT
>JAWDGP010002556.1:37500-60000 GCA_033675545.1 Elysia crispata
GAGAGAGAGAGAGAGAGAGAGAGAGAGAGAGAGAGAGAGAGAGAGAGAGAGAGAGAGAGAGAGAGAAAGAGACAGAGGGCGAGAGCGAGAACGACAGAGAGTGAAAGACAGAGCGATTGAAAGAGAGAGAGAGAGAGAGAGAGAGAGAGAGAGAGAGAGAGAGAGAGAGAGAGAGACGCCGGAAGAATGAAAGAGCTCGGAAACTCAACAACAAAAAAAAAAAGAGACCCAAATGAGTCTCGTCTTCATTTATTTCAAAGTATAAGTACTGCTCTTGTGTAGATAAGTTTTTGTATCGTCCCATTCCTTCTCACTCTCTCTCTCTCTCTCTCTCTCTCTCTCTCTCTCTCTCTCTCTCTCTCTCTCTCTCTCTCTCTCTCTCTCTCTTTATATATATATATATATATCTGTCTCTTTTTATTTTCCGGACTAACAAAATGAAAAATCAACACAGAAAAATCTGTTCGCCTTGAGATCGGACAGCTTTTATTATGATCTATTTTTAAAAGACATTCACAAATGAAAAATTTTTAACAGTTTAGGAATATAATTATCATAACCTTTGAATATTGCTTTTCTATGATAAAATTTTCAACTTACCCATTCCTCTTCTCTCTCTCTCTCTCTCTCTCTCTCTCTCTCTCTCTCTCTCTCTCTCTCTCTCTCTCTCTCTCTCTCGGACTAACAACATGAAAAATGGGGGCAGGAAATATGGTTCGCCTTAAAATCAGACAGCTTTTTTAAGATCGATTTATAAAAGACATAGGGAAATGTAAAATAGTTTAATAGTTTGGAAATTTATACATCATTACCTTTGGTTAATCGAATTTGTTTTTACTTTAGTTTAAACAACCATGACAATAAGATTGTAATGTAAGGGTGAAGGATCGCTGGTAAATATTGATTCAAAGATGAAAACCACTAATTTCGGAAGAGGGTAGAAAAGCACAGAAATACAGGAACATCATCAGAAACTGGTGGCTTAAAAAAAAAATTAAAGACCAGTCAATGACATAGACAAAGCGTCTACATTAACTCGTATTGATTAAAGAATTAGATAATATTACATGTAATAGAAAGGAAAGATACATTTAGAAAGATTTATAAAGCAGTTACAATCATTAAGAGAGAGAGAGATAGAGAGAGAGAGAGAGAGAGAGAGAGAGAGAGAGAGAGAGAGAAAGACTAATAAACTACCATAGACACATCTATTTAAACTAAAAAAAAATGACAGAATAGAGGCAAAGCAAAGAGAGATGTTAGAGAGAGAGAGAGAGAGACACACACACAGAGAGAGACAGCGACAGAGAGAGAGAGAGAGAGAGAGAGAGAGAGAGAGAGAGAGAGAGAGAGATGAGAGACATATTGTTTCACAAAGAAACACATTCATGGCACATATCCTTGAGGTAAACCGTGCTTGAGGGATCAAAGTAAGATGGAGAGAGAGACACACACACACACAGAGGGAGAGGAAGAGAGAGAGAGAGAGACACACACACACACACTTACAGAGGGAGAGAGAGAGAGAGAGAGAGAGAGAGAGAGAGGAGATGAGACAGACAGGTAGACAGAGAGACAGATAAACTGTGACAGAGAGTGGAAGAGGTAGAACAAGAATGAAAAGAAAGAAATAGCGACACATACATCTTTTAAATCATGTCGAAAATCCATCGAACAAATTGAATATATCAATCTCAATCATGATTTTATACAAAGACAATAAACTGTTCGTGCAAAGTCATTTGTATTATGTATTACAGTTGTAGGCACTAGGCTGGATGCGGGGAATAAAGGTTTCAAAATATTTATTTTCAGTTCCTCAAGTCTTACACCCATTGCATGGACCCCCAATTTCCTCATACCTTCGGAAGCATCCGCAAAGAGAAAAATTAGACACACTGAAACACATGTCGGCCGACGCATAAGAAAATAAAACACGAGAGATGAAAATACTGATAAAATGCCGATCTTCTAAAGTCATCCAACACAGTGTAATTTATAACCATATAATAGATGGGTCAAAAGAAAGGTATAACGAGAAAAACTGTTTTCCAAATAGACCGGTAACGTAAAGCAAGGAGACTGATGACAGTGAGGTTTTAACGATGAAGGATCGCTGGTAAACATTGATTTAAAGACCGGAAACATGACGACGACAAATTTAGGCACAGAATGAAAAAGCACAGAAATACAGAAACATCAACAACAACACAAAAAGTGATTGAAAAAAAAAAAGGAAGACCAGTCAAAGCCATAGACAGAGCGTGTGCATTGACGCGTCTCCATTAAGAAATTATAGATAGAAATAACATGTTTAAAAAAAAAAAAAAAAAAAAAAAGATTTTCAGAAAGATTTTGTAAGAAGTCAGAATCATTGAGAGAGAGAGAGAGAGAGAGAGAGAGAGAGAGAGAGAGAGAGAGAGAGAGAGAAAGTAAAGACAGAGAAAGAAAGACAGAGAGTGACAGAGAGTAAGAGCGAAAGGTAGTGAGGTAGAGAGAGGGGCAAGAAGAGAGAAACAGAGGGTTTTCGGAAGGAGACAACGTGTGCAAGATGAGAACTTAGAAATAGAAGAAGGAAAGAGCGATACATTAAAAAAAATTCGAAAATGACAGGATAGAGGCAAAGAAAAAAGAGATGGATATAGAGATAGACAGATGGATAAAAACACGGAGAGAGGGAGAGAGAGAACGAGAGAAAGATAGAGAATGAAGGAGGGAGAACTGGAAAGAAATGGAGAAAATAGCGACACAAAGTTACAGAGGAGGAACGATAATAAGGTTGATTTAGAAACGGACTTTAAGATTTAAAAATATTAATATTTGAAGGAAGAGACGAGCAGATGAAGAGAAAGTGCGAGAGATATCTAGAGATAGAGCGAGAGAGAGAGAGAGAGAGAGAGAGAGAGAGAGAGAGAGAGAGAGAGAGAGAGAGAGAGAGAAAGAGAGAGAGAGAAAGATTGAGAGCGCGTGGAAGGGAAATAGCGCGAAAAAGGAAGAAATAGGGACACACAAATATAGATACAGAAAGAGGGGAGCTAGAAACAGACATTGACAGAGAGAGAGAGAGAGAGAGAGAGAGAAAGAGAGAGAGAGAAAGATTGAGAGCGCGTGGAAGGGAAATAGCGCGAAAAAGGAAGAAATAGGGACACACAAATATAGATACAGAAAGAGGGCAGCTAGAAACAGACATTGACAGAAAGACAGAGAGAGAGAGAAAGAGAGAGAGAGAGAGAGAGAGAGAGAGAGAGAGAGAGAGAGAGACAGACAGACAGACAGACAGACAGACGGGGAAAAAAAGATTAAGAGGGCTTGGAAGGAAAATAACGCGTGAAAAGAAAGAGTCGCAAATTAAGGAAAGAGAGCGAACGAGCAAGAGAAGGGGGGAGAGAAAATAGAATGATAGAGAGAAGGGGGAAAAGAGAGAGATAGAGAGAGCGAGAGAGTGTGGAAGTGAAAAAAAGAAAGAAAGGACGCAGAGGTATAAAGAAAGAGTGAGTTAAATACAAAGACAGATCGAGAGAGAGAGAGAGAGAGAGAGAGAGAGAGAGAGAGAGAGAGAGAGAGAGAGAGAGATAGTATAAGAACCAGACAAAGGAAAAAGAACTAACCATTTGTTGGTAAAGACAAATATTGCGTAATATCCAGACATAGAGATGAACAAATGATTCTAAAATGAAAGAAGAAAGACAAAAATGGGAAGAGAGACAGAGAGAGGAAAAGAAAGAGAGAAAGAGAGATAGAGATACAGAAAGAGAGCTAGTGTGAAAGAGGAGAACCAGGAAGAATAGTGAGAAATAACGTCACGTATTAATCACTCAGTAAGGCCATGAACTTTATACGTCTAGGAATCTAAGGCCTTACGTGTAGAAGAGAGTAAGTGTTAAATGCAAAATTAACAACAACTCGTGTATTTAAATTAGGAAAAGAAAAACTATACAAAATGCGTCTTTTTCATATGTCTTTGTCGTAAATTGTATTAAATTTATTATTTAAATTAATAAATCCACACACATCTTTCAAATCAAATACAAAAACTATAGAACAAATTTTATATGTCAATCTTAATCATTATTTTATACAAAGAAAATAAACTGTTCGCGCGAAGTGATTTATATTATGTATTACAGTTGTAGCCACAATATCAAAAGTCATAGATCAGAGGTAGAGAGAGAGAGACAGAGAGAGAGAGAGAGAGAGAGAGAGAGAGAGACAGAGACAGAGACAGAGACAGAGAGAGAGAGATCATAAGAGGAGGAACCAAAAAAGACGGAGCGAAAAAGTCCCACTGGGTAAAAGAGAAATAGTGAATTAAAGACTGGAATAGACAGACACAGAAAGATAAAATAAAAATGTATCGGAAGTGAGTGAGAGAGAAAGAGAGAGAGAGAACGATCGAAAGAGGACGAACCAAAAGAGACGGAGCGAAAAAGTCCCACTGGGGAAAAGAGAAATAGTGAATTATAGACTGGAATAGACAGACACAGAAAGATAAAATAAAAATGTATCGGAATTGTGTGTGTGTGTGTGTGTGAGAGAGAGAGAGAGAGAGAGAGAGAGAGATTGGGAGAACTCAATGAGGTAGAACCAGAAAAAGATGGAAGAAATAGCAACAAAAAATTACGGAGGAAGACTGAGTATACTTATTTAGAAATGGCAGAGAGTTGTAAAAGACTAGTCAAAAATGAAAGAATAGGCGAAAAATAGATAGAATGTGTATGTGTGTGTGTGTGTGAGAGAGAGAGAGAGAGAGAGAGAGCGTGGAAGAGAAATAAAGTTTAAAAAAAAATAAATAAGGACGTACAGGTATAGAGAAAACTTGAGTTATATAGAGACATAGCCAAATCCAGACATAGAGAGTAATTTTCTTTCACAGAAAGAAATAGTGAGAAAAAAGAGGTGAAGAAAAGATTGTGAAATCGAGAACCTAGAGTGGGGGAGAGAATTGAGAAAAAAATTTTTCTTTGGATAAAATCATCACGAAAAGATGATAATGCCACATACTGATCAAAGTTAAATTTAAGGAGGAAATTGATTAAATTATATAATATACATGAATTAGGATGGTCTGCAAAACCTCAACACGAAACTGATATCGTTCTCGTCTAGCATTCTGTATGAGTCTCTGAAAATATTTTGAAGCTGTGGACTAAACAAACTCTGAAAAACAGTCATGAATTTACGATTGTGGCTGAGAATTTTACTTACAGATAACACTAAATTACACGAGATTCCCGGTAACTTGACGAAATTTTTTAAGCTGGCTCATTCCATCACTTACGAGTTTTGTAAATTGGCCTTTGATTTCTTTGCATGGTGTTCGTTTGTGCCTAAAATTATATGATAGAGAGTAAAAGATGTAGAGAGCACGGGACACTCATAATCATAATACGTTTTGCTTTTAGAGAGAGAGAGAGAGAGAGAGAGAGAGAGAGAGAGAGAGAGAGAGAGAGAGAGAGAGAGAGAGAGAGAGGAAGACGGGGAGGGGATGGTGAAATAAATAGATGTATAGACAGACTTATCAAGCGTTTTTAAGACAGGTATATACATCATATACATTTCAATTACGGTGATGTAGAAAGAGTATCAGTGAGAAAAAGAGAGCAAAGGGGCTTGGCAATGTGATAAATGAAGAATGAGAATTTTTAGTTTCTCTTGAGACTAAAAAAACGTGTCTTTTTGAGGCTTCATAAAAGACTTAATGGTTGAAAAGAGAATCTGAAAATGGCAATGTAAAGTTGAAACGGGAAACAAACACTTTTTATTTTGTCTTTGTGTGAAGGTCAACTCGTGAAAACGTTTGCAGACAGACAGAAATAGATATTTCGTTAGAAAAGATGAATAAAACAACTTTCCTCATTTGCTAATATCCTGGCGAGGGAAGGAGACAGCCTGACTTGTACTCAGTAGTTCGTTCATGTTGTAAACAAGTTTTCTGATGTAAACACAATGGCGACACCAACGTTAAAGAGGGTGAAATTTTTTGTTATGAAGAAATCATGAGTAAATGTCACAAACCATTTTTTTAATTGAGGTAAACAAAATGGCTTTCCACTTTTGTCAAATTTAACGGCTCTAACCAAGTTAATTAATTAAATTAATTAGTACCTTGCATCAATATGCACACTAAGTAAACTGCATTAAATTGGACTTCCCAATAGGTTACTATATAAAGCCCTCCAATTGTTAATAGATTGTAAGCTTGGCTAGGTAACGAACCAAGAACTGGCTCTAATCCCTAACGGTGTTAAGACCCGTAAAACGGTCAAGGTCCACACGCTATGACGGCGCGCGCCAGTCGTCATGTATGCCTTGGGTCTGGTGTGGCTCCTCCCATAATACACTCGTTATACATTGGAGAATAGATGCTGGGAGGGAAGTTTTGTCGGACGGGTGTGTGAGAACCACAACCTCCTCAGAGGTACCGGCGACTAGGGTACTTCGTCAATGTGGTGTTGGATGAGTAGGCGATACCGAGAGTGCCTATATGGCGGAGGATCGTGGCTGAAAACCTTCACCCCCTTTTGTTTTGTTTTTTTCAAATCTGTCATGAGAGAAAAATGAGTGGAAAAAAAATAATGTGGCAGAGGATCAATGTTTTACCCGATGTCTAAGTGAAGATCTGCATTGACGTAACATTCCAGCTCACAAAGTAGATGCTGGGGGAAAAAAAAGAAAAGGGAGAAATGAGAAAAACGATGAATATATCAACAACGTTTTAGCTGAACTTCAAACACAGACCAACTAGGACAATGAGATAACATTGATAATGTTGAGATTTATCTTCTTGTTAAACCCTGGAAGCGACGAGTATTTCAAATATATTTGTTTTAATATAGAGACGATGAAAAAGTGTTCAGTGTTATGAAGAGAAAATAATCAATTTTAAATGTATATAATTTCTTCTTTTTTTTTCCTTTTTTTTTATTTCAGCTGAATAGAGCGTCTGTATCCATGATTCTCAGCCATCATTTTTCAACTCATATATATCCTTTATATATTACAATACTGTTTGGCTTTACCAGGTTTTGTAACTACTATCTCTAGAACTTATACATGTACTGTCATCACCACTCATAATGCACGACGATCAGTGTTTTTCGTTCATAGGCACACATACACACTAACATACACAGATATTTCTAACCCAGTTAATAAAATTTAGAAAGAGTGAAAAAACCAAGTTTGAGAGAGCTGAGGTCAGATAGAAAGAAAGAGAGACAGAGAGAGATATAGAGATAGAGACCATTAACTTGTCAATAAAAAAAGTGAACCCCGAGGTTTGAGAGAGCTGAAGATAGAGAAAGAGAGAGAGAGAGAGAGAGAGAGAGAGAGAGAGAGAGAGAGAGAGAGAGAGAATGAAAAATAAATAGTAAAACAGAGATATGACAAGAATGACATCTGTTTAAAGTAAACGTATCTCCTGAAACACTTTACTTTTTTTTTTACAAAAATCTGGAATAACTATAAGCTTGAATATGCAAAACCCTGCTTTTTATTTGTGATCTTCCACGTAAGAGAAAATTCACATAATTTTCCATTACTCTACAAACACACAGACTGTCTACTGGTAACTGGCACGTCATATCTGAATTTAAGTACTAAAATGGTGTCTGACTCTGCCTCGAAGAGACTGTAAGTAAATAGCGACACATAAAAGATAGATACTTATATAGATACTTATATATATATATATATATATATATATATATATATATATATATATAGAGAGAGAGAGAGAGAGAGAGAGAGAGAGAATGAAAGATGAAAAACGAGAGAAGGAAGAAAAAAAACAGTTAGAGAAAGAAACAGTAATATAATGTATTGTCATAAACACAGAGAAAAAGATGTAACAAATATGGAAATTGAGGGAAGTGAGGCAAAGAAGAGAGAGAGAGAGAGAGAGAGAGAGAGAGAGAGAGAGAGAGAGAGAGAGAGAGAGAGAGAGAGAGAGAGAGAGAGAGAGTTAAAGACTAAGAACGAGACAGATAGCGAAACACTGAACATCGAATATAAATCATTTTACTATACAAAAGCCAATAAACTGTTAGAGCAAAGTGATTCGTTATTATGTGCGCCAGTTGTAGCCACTGGGGTGGTAATGGGAAAAAGGTATAAAAATATTCATTTCTTAGGGTGCGCCTGTAAAGGACCTTTATCTTTCTCATTTTTTCAGAAGAACCCACATGTTGCAAACAGAACAGTCAGAGATACAATCATGGAGATGAAACACAATGTTAGCCGACACATAAAAAAATAAAATACGACTGATGAAAATACTCATAAAAAGCCGATGTTCGAAAGACATCCAAAATAGTAAAATTTAAAATCATATAACACATGGGTTCCATGTAAGGTTTCGCGAGAAAAAACTGGCTTCCAATTAGAGCGGTAACGTAAAGCAAGGAAACTGATGATTATAAGGTTGTGACAGTAAAAGTTCGCTGGTAAAGATTGATTCAAAGACAAGAAAGGTGAAAACGACTAATTTCGATACAGGTTAGAAAGCCACAAAAATTCAGAAAAACATCAGCAGGAAACGGTGGTTTAAAAGAAGAGCAGTCATAGGCATAAACAGAGCGTGTGCATTGACGCGTGTTTATTGAAGAATTAGAGATAGAAATAACATGTAACGAAAGGAAATATGTATTAAGAAAGTTGTATCAAGAGAGAGAGAGAGAGAGAGAGAGAGAGAGAGAGAGAGAGAGAGAGAGAGAGAGAAAGAGAGAGTTAGAGAGGAAGACTGATTAGTGTAAGAGAGGTAGAGAGAGAGAGAGAGAGAGAGAGAGATTGAGAGAGAGAGACAAAAAGATAGACAAAGAGAGCGAGTGTATTATGGGAAATTAAGTGAATAAAAGAAAGAAATTAAGTTACCTGGGTATAGAGAAAGAGTAAACTATATACAGCCAAATTGACAGATCAAGGAGAGAGAGAGACAGAGACACAGAGAAAGACAGAGACAGAGAGAGACAGAAGGAGGGAGGGACAGGCGGCGAGGGAGAAAGAGTAAATGGAAGAGGAAGAACTAGAAATACAATAAAGAAATTGTCTCTCACAGTTACATATGAATAGCGAGTTATAAACTGGCATACGGAAAGACAGAACACTGCATTGAAAGTGAGAGAATAGATGTGAAGAAAAAGATTGTGAGAAAGAGAAACTACGAGTTCGAGAGAGATAGACACAAAGGGAGAAAGAATGAGAGAGAGAGAGAGAGAGAGAGAGAGAGAGAGAGAGATTGAGAGAGTAAGAGAGATAGAGTTACAGAGAGACAGCTAGTGTGAAAGAGGAGATCCAGAAGCCTTACGTTTAGAAGAAACTAACTGTTGAAATGCAAAATTAATGACAACTTATGTATAAAAAATTATGAGAAGAAAAAAAAACGTACAAAATGCGCCTTTTCGGTAGGCCTGTGTCGTAAATTGTATTTTTGTTTTTAATTAAGTTGATAAATGTCTTTTAAATCAAGTAGAAAAACAATCAAACAAATTTCATACAATGACTTCAATCATGATTTTATACAAAGTGAATAAACTGTTCGTGCAAAGTGATTCGTATTACATATCCCAGTTGTACCAACTTGGGCGGTGGTGGGGACTAAAGGTATGCAATTATTTATTTTGTGGCTCAACTACATTCACTTCATGGACCCCCAATTTACTCATTCCTTCGGAAGCACCCACATGTTGCAAAGAGAAAAGATAGAGACAGAATCATAGAGGCTGAAACAAATGTCGGCCGACAAATCAAAAAATTAAAAGACAAGCGATGAAAATACTAATAAAAAGCCGATGTTCGAAAGACATCCAACCTTTTATTTAAAATAGAATATAACAGATGTGTTCCATGTAAGGTCTCACGAGAAAAACGCTTCCAATTGGAGCGGTAACGTAAAGCAAGAAAACTGATGACAACAAAGTAGTAACAGTAAAGGATCGCTGGTAAATGCTGATTCAAACTCAAGATGAAAACTTCCATAGAAGATGCAAAACTACAGAAATACAGAAACATCAGCAGAGAACAGTGGTTTCAAAAAATGGAAGACCAGTCATAGGCATAGACAAAGTGTGTACATCGACGCGTGTTCATTAAAGAATTAGAGATAGAATAAACATGTAACAAAAGGAAAGATATATTTATAAAGATTTATAAGAAGGTCAAAATCATTAACTGAAAGGGAACGCACTAAGACGATAGAAAGTGTATGAGAGAGAAAGATAGAGAGATAGAGATAGAGCGAAAGAGAGAAAGAGAGAGGGAAAGACACAAAGAGAGAGAGAGAGAGAGAGAGAGAGAGAGAGAGAGAGAGAGAGAGAGAGAGAGTTTGAAAAAGGAAGAACCGGAAAAAAGTGGAAGAAATAGCGATACACATTTACACAGGAGGGCTGACAAATAGGCTGATTTAGAAACGGACGAAAACATAAAAAAAATATTAATCAATAAAAGAAGAGGCGCTAAGAAAACATGGAAGGGAAAAAAGAAAAAGCACACGGGTTAATCATTTATCAAGCGCATGAACTCTTACACCGGTTTCCAGCATTCTGGATAGCCCTGATGTCGAGTCTCCAAGTAAGAGTAGAAAAAGGAAACGTAATGAAGCGCTAATTGTAAGGACAGCAAAAGAAAAAAGAGCTTTAAATATAGGAGAAGCTTATGTGAATAGAAAGAACAGACAGATTCTTAAAAAGACAATGAAGAATGGATGTGGTGAGAAGTGCAGAATGAGGTGCCAAGACCGTATCGGTAAGGACCACAGGGAGACTGTATTCAATTACTTTTGCCATAATGGGGACATTCACAAAAGGAGAGATTAAGTGTGCACCAACGTGGAAGAGTCGAGCAAAAAGACAAGGCGCCAGAAGAGCGTAAAACACCATTTGGAAATAGCAGGGCTGAAGCAAGCTATACGCAAAACCATGTTCTCGGACATCCTGGGGATAAGCGAGCAGTTTGTATTTACTCTCTTTGAGAAAAAAGATGGAGATGGTCGTATTCCTCCTGATATGAGAGGGCGCTATTCAGAGATAACACCGTCATTCCATTGCATCAGTACTGTATTGTAAGAGAAAACTGAATTTATACAATCTTTCAATATTTTCATCTTGGATCAGGTCAAGATATCTGCAATGTTTGACATGAAGGGATAGCTGCAAGAGGGTCAAATGAGATTGGTTCATGTGATTAAAATTATCTGCTTGGTGCAAGTGAGAGAAAGGCGTGACTCATGTTAAACTCTATTCACATTCATGTGGCGGGCAGAACCGGAATAGATATCTTTTGGCGATGCTTTGGTGTGCATTGAACAAATTCAACTCTACAGAAATTAAGCACAATTTTTTTTATAAAGGGCCACATCAAGAACGAGAATGACAGTGTGCATACAACGATAGAAAGAGTAAGTAAGCATTTGGAGATCTACCACTCCTCATTGGGCAGGTGTTAGCAGTGCGGCAAAGCAGTTGAGACAGAACTATATTGTAAAGGAGCCTGACGAATCTCGGTTTTCCGACTTCAAATAGATAGCCTCAAATTTGAAAAATTTTGACCTAGATGAAAACAAAGGTGAAGCTGTTTAACATCAAATCATTGAAGTTGACCAGTCAAGATTCCGATCTTGTACATATCCAAGTATGACTTTGATGGTGAATACCATCGTCTCAACATGTCAAAAAGAATACGGAAAGTGCAGGCCAAGGGGCACTTCAACTACATTCAGTCCTATGTTATAAATAACGGAAAGGGTCCTGGCATAGACATAGACAAGTATATTGACCTTCAATCCCTCTGCAAAAGCCAAGTTTTTCCTGAAACCCATCACCAGCTTTTTAACTTGTTTAAAATTAAATCCAACCCTTGAGGTCCACGATTTAATTATGTTAATCTTTTTCCCAATTAAGTTGTATGTTTTGATACTTAAATAGTATATTGATTTTTTTTAAATAAACACGGTTCAAGATAACTGTCTAATCTCTGAAGTACCTACCTTTGTTCTTTATTTGTATATCATGTAGGCCTATATTTTAATAATAAGAATAATAATATCCATGCATCCTCTTTCCTTTAAAGTACTTATATTAGGTCTTCCATTTCTGTCATCGTCTATAATATTTAGTCTAAGATTCTACCCAGATGTCGTTCTTAATAACTCTCAAAATAAATTATGTGTATTTTATATCTCATTCATGCATCCGTGAAAGTATCAGTGATGTGACTCTGTAAATTGAAATTTATACATCTAACATTCTGAACATACTTTAATCATTTGTAGTAAAATATGTATCCTTAAATTAAATGTGCAAACTTTTATTAAAATCATATTTTACGCTTAAAATAATTATAAAAGTGTTGCTACTATTTTGTTTCTTAACACTGTTTTTTGTTATTGTCGTAACTCGCCTATAAGACATAGAATTTAAACGTAAACTGTCTTAACTATAACATTCGATAGTATACGTGTGAACAATTATCAATGAAGGTTATCGTAACTTGAGATACGATTGTTTACGTGTGAATTTTGGTTGAATAAAATATCGTAAGTTGAATTACACAAAATGTTTACAATTTAAACTCAAAAATACACAACCAAAGTGTGTAAAGATATTTCAAATACATTTCACGTGAAAATGAATCACATTGGACCATTAGTTACAAAGTTATTAAGTTTTTTGTCCCCCTGTAAAATTTGCAAAACAGGAGTTACGATAGTTTACTTTGCGAACCTCGATACATTTACCATACAAATTCTATTACATATATAAAATATTTGCAAGTGGGTATGCCCATCTTTAGTTTCGCGATGATTAAATACTCAGGTGCAACAAAGAAATTAAAATAAAAAAAGTTTGCAGGAAAAAACATATTTCTTTGTGATTGCTAGTGGTGAAAGATTATAGAATGCAAGCAGTGAGTAAGATTATCTTCTCAAGGGATAGTGGGCTCCCATGTGTAATTCTTTGTCTAATTTACCTTAAGTCGTCTTTAAATGTCATTACAAACCAAAAATACAGCACAATTTCTTTTAACTTTTTTGTTCATTCTTTAAAATGTACTGCAAGCATATCTGTCAAAGATCTAGGATCCTCCTATGAAGTTTGATGAAGTCACTTGTTAGATTGAGATATAGCAGCTTTCCAAATAAAGCTTTAACAAATTATATGCATGACCGATCAATGCTCATGTAACGTCCTGGCTTATGGATTTGTACATTTAAGAAACATATCTGGATTTGTGCCAAGGCATGTTTCAAAGGATGCAATTTATCAGGTGTTGCCTGCTAATTTCCTCCCCCCCCCACCCCCCAATCTTTTATCATATGAGTTGCCATTATCTATGAGGACAAACATGACTGATGAAATTTATTGCCTGACAAATGAAAAAGTAAATCCGTATCACTAAATAATAACAGGTTTACAACATGTTGATGAAGATTTGTTACATATCTAATTTGAAATTATTTAGAAATACACTCTCATCAACCATGCAATTAGAGTCTTTGGTAATGTGTTTGATTGAAATGAGAATGAATGCTTCATGAATGTGAACAAAATTCGAGTGCAAAATTCAATTACATATGAATGTAAACATGTGCACCTCATATTAAGTATGAAATAATAAAGCTACCAACAGCCACAGCAACAGTGCAATTTGAGTGCAATTCACACTGTATGGAATTTTATTTTCAATTGTGCTTTTGACAGAAAAATCTACAACCCAAAAGAGATAAAGCAGATACACGTATTCCTCAGGTTATGAGATTGCATTACATATTACTGATTAAACAAAAAAAGAAAGAGGGGAAGAGAGAGAGAGAGGGGGGGGGAGAGAGAGTATGGATTGAAGTTCTTTCGTACTCTCAGTTTTGGATTACAACTAATACTTCTACTTCTTAAGATGCACTGTTTGTCTGCATGCTGAGAAAGTATGATTGTGTGCCCCGTCTACGAGTCCTTTAGGTGGAATAATGATTTGACTTGTTTTTTGTATCAGCAATTGTTTATATTATAACCACATTTTGGATAACCTTTCCTATTCTAAAATAAAGAAGCAAAACTATTTGTCAGAACCTGTCACATTTTTAATAAATTCTGATTTAGTTAAGAATGGGAAACTGAGTTATGCAGAAAGCAAGATGAACTTATGTTCATGTTATTATATTAGATGAATGAGGAAATTGAGTTATGCAGGATGCAAGATATAATCAAACAAATAAACTTATGTTCATGTAGTTATATTAGATGTATGAGGAAAATGTGATTGAGAGGAAAAAAAAAAAACTCCAATAAAAAGTGTTTAGCCCAGTCACATCTTTAAATGTACATCTGTTTGAAGACTGCTGTGTAGCTTATATAAACCTTTCAAATATGTCCATCTTTTTTATTTCTAAAAGCATGTGTTAAAATTTTGAATAAAGGAAATGCATTCCAATTGCAAAAAAAAAAACGTTATTTGAGTTGATTTTTCTTGAAATTTTCCAAAATCACAATTAAGTTTATATATAGGCAGTACCTGAATTTTAATACAGTTCTAATAATTTTTTTGCCCCTATGTTGTGGTTTGGTTTTTTTTTTAAACACCCATTAACTGATGGTCAAAGGTTAAAAAAACAAAACAAAACAAAAAAAAAAACCATCCCAGGCATATGCCTGATGGAAATAAACAGTTAAAAAGTCAGTATTTTAAAAGGAGTATTTGAAGTTTAGCTGTTGGAAATACTTAAGAAGAGTGGTGGTCTTCTCTGAGGGGTTCTACTGAAGAGGCTTCAAGCTCAGACACTTAAAAACATTTGTTGGTAAAATTTGGAGCACTAGAAATTGCCTTCCTACCACTGATACTTTTGAGTGCCCTCAAATATCAATATCTTTTTTGAATTTCGCTTGGTGCTCTATTACTTTGTATAAGCAATCCAACAAAACCTTTTAGAGAGATAATTTCTCATTTATTTTTGATTATGTATTAATTGTTTTAATTATCCTAATTTCTATTGGTGACTTTTCTAAAAGTCTGCAATGAATTGGCTTATTAGCAAAAACAAGCTCTTCTAGAAGGAAAAGCATGGTATAAAACCAAATACAACCAGAGTATATCCCTATGCAAATATTTATTGCACTGTCTTAAATTCAAGAGGTCATAGAGCACAAGGAGACCTAAACTGAGATAAGGACAGGTACAGTCATCACATATACAAAATTCATTTAAAAAATGTATACTATGGAAATAAATTGAAAATCAAATCTATTATTTTACAAATCATATAAAAGAAGAACACTTTTAGATACCATAACAAAGGAGCAAAACAACCCAGTCACTTGTACAAACTGCGAATGAAGCCAGAACAGGAGGAGTATAATTAACTGGGAATAATACCTTTTCAGCTGAGATAAATCTTTCGTTCCCTCCTATATCAAACTTTACAATATGAAATGGAATCACAATATTCGTAGCATTGACAATGTGCTCATGATATTTGTGCAAAACATTACACTATATTCAATTCAATTTTTACCCATTGTCTATTCCAGTATTGCTTCACCAGGCTGTAAAGTTTGCATTGTAACTTGAATACATTCTTGATAAAGATAAAAACACATGCAGATTTCTTTTAATGGTAAAATATAGGAACTGCTAAAATAGATGTATAAAATACAGTTGCAGCTGCTACTTAACAAACAGAGTTTACAATGCAATGAGTCTAGCTCAAATGAACTCAGGCAAAAAAAAATTCAAATGTCTTCAGTAAAAAAAAACAAAATGCTGAATCACATCCCCTGGGTTTTCCTCCTCATATTCTTTGAAGATAATGACAAGACCAGCAGCAAAGTTAATAGTTTGAGAACTACTGACTACACTAGCGTTTTGGTGTTTTGTGCAGATACACAATCTATGTACAAATACTTGTGCAAATATATCAGTCATGTATGTGACTTTTGAGAGAGACTTGGGAACTGTAAAACATTTATAGTATTATCTGTAACCTAATATAAGTATGGAATTGACCTCTCATAATCTGCACAAAAAACTCTTTTCTTTACTTACTTTTGATTTAAGATGTTGACAGAGAAAAATGGAGATTCAAAAACATTTTAAATAAACTTAGTATATCATAGTAAGAAAAAAATAAAATGTTAACCACAATATCATAGTTCATAATCCCAACCTGACTTAAGAGACACTCAAAATAAAAAAAATGCCCTGAAAAGCAGCTCAAAGCCAAGGTGAGATCTGTGTTAGAGACAACTTCATTAATCTGAATTTTCTGAGCAAGTTTTCCAAGTGTAGCAACAAAAGAGCAGAGGCTCTCAAGCAACTAGCTGAGACAACCACAATCAATTTTCTATTGATTTGGAGCAAGAGAATTGAGCAATTACCTTTCAAGGACTTTTATACGATCAGTTGGCTGCTGCAGTAAACTCTATGAGTTCAATCTATAGCAAAGCAGGAAAAAAATGATGCAAGAGTGTCTCTATGAGTCATGGTTTTAAATGGCCCAGAGCACCCTTAGAATGTGTGTTATTGTGGATGAAAGCCAATTGCAACATGGTAGCTTTTTTCTGTGAAGATTTTCTGATAATATCTAGCTTCCCTGTTGTATCTTTCTAGTTAACTTCAGGACCAACTTAACATGACTACATGCACAATGAGATCCCCTTAAAAAAAAAGAAAAAACATTATATGCCTAATGAAAGACACTCATATAACTACATGAATAAAGAGCAACACCCAATATTTTCTCAACACTAAAAATACATGTGCATCCTCACAACATCAGTTAAAGACTGCAGTATGGAGGATAATTCTATAATGAGTGTGCAGAGAAGTAAATGATTCATAATAAGCTGTGAACATAACCGACTCATCGGCTTGGTTCACATTCTTCAAATACATCTCAGACTCAGCCCGTTTTCCAAGCTTACACCAGGCTGAGCAGAGATGACCTGGATACATCCCTTATTTATCCTCATCAATCACTTGGTTTAAACCTACTACATGTACCAAAAGTCCTTATGAGCGAACAAGTCATCACATATCTCGCTTTCCAATACAAAAGTTAAAAGAGCAGGCAATAGATGTATACTTCGCCACTCATAAAAGGAAGTGGTAATAATCATGCTAGGTTCAAAATAAACTGTTTAATTTCATTTTTGATGATCAGAAAATATACATATAGTAGTAACTGACAGCAAAAACAGAAAAAAGATACGAATAGATAACAAAAATTCCAGAACGCCAGAAAACTGGAAAAAAAGGAAAAATTTTCTTTAAAAAAAAAAAAATTGAAAACAAAATAAAAGGTGCATTGTGAAATTGTGTTAAAGAGAATTTCTGATTAAATTTGATTAAAAACAAGTTTTTTTAAAGTTTAGCCTATCACCATTTAAAAAAAAAAGAAAGTGCTTTTCAACACAACAGTGGAATGAAGGGAAAGTAAATGAATGAAACTTTAAAATCCTGCCACATACACGGATATTAAAATATTCAATGCACAAAGTAACTAAGTTTTCTGCCAGTGAAAACCACCAGTCACATCTAAGCACTGAAAGACATTCTTTTCTTTACAAGACAATTGTATCCACTCACAGAATAGCTATTAACATCTCAATACTCTAAGTATTTCAATGCACTTACATGTTTAAAACTATTAATTTTTTGTAAGTTCCTTTCTTGTGAACGATAGTTTTGCTTTTGTTTGTGCATAAAATTCTTATCTGGAAGCATACATTTAAAATGGTATGATTTCAGCCAGTTATATGAACCTCTAACTCTGAATGTTCTAAAAAGCCAAAGTTGTGAGGTTCAAATTCTCACACGTCTGCACATTAGAACCATATTGGTTTCAGCATGTACAGGATCTGTAGTAATCGTTGACAAAATTTGACAAAGGCTTCATGATTCAAATATCTGTGCTACTCTGCACAGCATGACATTAATTATATCTATTACTTTGCTGGAGACTGTCATTGCTGTTGAAATATTTTTGCAAGCCAAAAAGAATACTGTTGGAATGTAAAGATTTAATTTAACTTTTCTTTTAATTAATATGCAAAATATTTTTAAATCACAAACTTGATTAAAAAACAACAACATCCATTTATTGATAAAACACAAGGTTTTTAAATTTAAAATTATAAATCTGTATTTTTAGAAGCAAACATAGACCAAATAAGAATCCACATATGCATACTCATGACCACAAATATTTTTATATGGAGCAATCCATTTTAGAATGATGGTGTTTGCGTTCAAGACGACTTAAAATATTTGTCCTGAACTATGTGTGAACTTTTAACTGTTTTTGACTCTTTTTTACAGTTGCAATATATGCATTGTGTCAAATGTCACATGATCAAGCCCTTATCCTTGGCTGTCCTGAATCAGCTTTCTCTATACCTTTAAAAACATTTAAGAACATATTTTGAAACATAATTTGAATTTCCGCCTCAAAACCTATTCACAAGGTCCAATATTTTATGCATGTATTATGCATATTATGTAAGCTAATCTTTAGGACGTCATAAAGAATCAGTAGAAGTTTGAGCTAATAATGACAAACACTTTTTTAAAATAAACTTACATTTCTGAATAGGTATATTTTGGGTGGCGCACAAAGATAGTAACAGTCTTTAAGGATAATTCCATCTGGAAAGCCTGGTTCTTTAAATGTAAAATTTAAAATTATATATAAACACTACTTTCTCATAAGCAAACATTGACAAAATAAGAGCCCACATAAGCATACTTAAAGAAATAAATATTTTAATATGGATCATTCAATTTCTGAATGACAGTGTTTGCTTTATACATATATATGATGCAATTTATCTTTTACTTTAAGAGTTGTACATCGTCTCTCCTCAGTGCAATTAAATAAAATACAGATATTAAGAAAACTTTTAAATTTCCAACTACAAAACTTTTTTTTCCTCCAAGCAAAAATGGACCAAATAAGAGCTCACATACAGTGTATACATCCTCAAACAGAAAAATATTTTAATTGACACAATCAATTTCAGAATGATCGTACTTTGAAGAAGACACAAATTGATGATATAGTAGTATATACTTTACATTACACAAGGTACATTGTTTGTTCTCTGCACAATTAAACTACAGAAATAAAGAATGGAGAGCATTCACAAACAAGATACAAGTAAAATAACACAATTTAAATGCAAAGCATGATGAGCTTTACTATCAAATGAGGAAAAACAATTAACTCAATAACCGACACATTTTGAAACAAAAACAAGACAGTAAAATGATTTTATAGATGATATTTGTTCTTGAATTTAAAAAAATAAAAAAAATATGTATATATATATATATATATATATATATATATATATATATATATATATATATATATATATATATATATATATATATATATATATATATATATATATATATATATATATATATATATATATATTTCAGACTACTGAAAGACAAGCAATATGAAATATGCTCCAGAAAAGCCTGTTTTAAGCCCTTTTTTGCAATCAAACTGTGGAATGTGTTCCTTGCTTATACACTATCAAAAATTTCAAAACTTTTAAAACTAATTTAACATTTTGTTACAATGCATTTTAATTCACCCATATGAAACAATTACTTAAGTCTTTCTAAATGTGCCATGAGCCTTGGCATCTTTAAATCTTCTAGATGAGGGTGAGATTCAAAATCAGACCATTAAATTGATGCTGCTAATAGCTACATCCACATAACATTAGGTTTAATTCATCACACAAGCATGTATGGAGATATAGATTGTAAAAAATGTAAACAAAGGTTTTGGTTATTCTATATTAAATTCAACATGCCCTCAATTTAATACTAAATGCAATATGTAGATTCTCTGCCAAGATCTTATTCTTTCATTTAAATTTTACAAATCTCTTGGTAAATGTGTTGACTTCAAATTTTTTTGAAGTCTAAAAGATAAAAACACATTCCCTTGCATTTTTTTCAGGTATTTGAATATATATAAAAAAAAGAAATAATAATATCTTTACACTCTCGTTCTCAAATTTATCAAATTATCTAAGAAACAAGTAACGGTTACCATACAGCTAGATCTGCAAAAACAATGAAACTTGCCTAACCTCTGGGGAGAAATAATACAAGTCACATAAATCTGCCACATAGAATTTGTGTTCGGATTCAGATCATTTTTTCAAAATTCTTCTCATCTGTCTATTTTGGTTCGAGAGCAGATCATCAGTATCTCCCACTTTGACGTTGATTCTGTCTAACTGTTCATTCTGCCTCTCTATCTCATCACCCAAGCCTTGTGCCAAACCTTTCAGCCTGGACATGCCATCGCTCATTAAACCTGGAAATTTTTTAAGAATAAAAAATATAAATAATACTTGGTTGGTTTTTCAGATTTCTCAAGATTGTTTAAAATTTTAAACAAGTCAGAGTGGTGTTATTGTTAGTGCTCTAATATAATGGTATTATCGTTATATGGAACTTATCAAGAAAAAAGGTTGAAAATTATAAAACTTGCATTGAATCATTATCACAGAAAAAGTGGTTTTTGCCTGATTCATTTTGTTTTATATTGCTCTTTCAGTGAGATATTATTAATTTTAAGGTATATTTTTCTTCTTTTTTTCTGTATGTTAACAAAAAAAAGGCCATATTATTTTTGCTTGAGAACTTTGACAAAATATACTGAGTAAAAAGAAAAAAGAAGATAAAAAAAAAGTAGTGCACAGTTTCAAGGAATAAAGTTATGAGATAATGGCAGTTTAAGATAATTCAATTTGATATCTATATATCAGCAAATAGAACTCTAAAGAAAAAAAAACAAAAACAAAGTGAACTGTGTTGAAAACTGAGAAAATTGTTTCTGAATATGCCAAAAATGTACATGGTATGAATTGTATTGCTTTCTTCCACACTATACACCTATACAACTTTTTGAGAATTTTAAAGATATTGGTTGTCCTACATGTTTGAAACTATAAACTGAGCTGAACAACTTAAGAACATATAAAAAATAAATTCAAGATTTCTTTATTCTTACAGTTCATTTGATTTGTCGCAAAAACAAAATATTAAAAGAAAACACACTGTCTAAATTTTTTCTATCCCCATACACCTGTTCTTAAAGACATTTCCCCTACTAAAGCAATTATGGATATTTATCCACCGCCAACATACCAAGATTGAAGTCCAGCTCATCTTCTCTTGCAGATCTGGTCACTGGTTGAATTACAGAATACTGACCATCTCCAGGCTTTCTTGAACCAGCCATAAACTTAGAGTCAAGGTCATTATCATTGTCTTCAAAGAAACCACTTGTGTCCACTCTAGCCTGCTGCTTTTCAATTGTGGCTCGCAACCTGAAAGCACAACGAGGGGCAAGTGGCGTATGAATATCAATGAATATAAAAGAAAAGTTCTAAAGCTAAATCTTTGTTTTGATTACTGTTACTCCGCTGGAGGAATATGAAAATAATCAGTAAGTATATTTTGACTTTTTCTTTCCTCATGATCAAAACTTTGTTGTTACAACTGAATTTCATCAAGAAACTTTTTTTTTAAATGACATCTTATTTGCACAATATTGTGAAAACTTTCATTTGTTTGATTAATATTGTTATCATCTATCCAGAGTCAGGGTGCTTGATTATAGCTGGAGTCAGAATCAGCTGATGCGTGCCAAGCTCTATGGTTATCATAACTAAAAGCATGTTGATCCTCACATTTCAGCCACAAGCCAAGCACTGCCACCCATAAACATCACTTTTTTTACCACAATTTTTTCGTGTAAAATTTTCAAGAAAAATAAATCTATTGCATGACATCATTTGATTGAATTGAATTTAAATGAAACAATCATTGGATTTCAAGGTAGTGCATAGCTTATGTAAGGTTCCATTCCAAATCACTCTTCATTTCCGATTCCTGTTTATAGCTAGGAAGACTATGATCTCAACCTACCTTGCATTAGCACCATCTGACTGTGCTTGACTATTCACTGCAGGTTTCTTACTGCCTCCAGACCACCAATTCTTTATACCACCAAATACACTCTTGATGTTGTTGATATGTCGCTGAGATGTGTTCAATGTTTGTTGCATTCCGTCAGTTTTTGTCTCAATGTTGTCCAATACCTCCCCCTGACGTACTAATTCCTGAAGACCACATAGAATTTATAAACAATTCATTAAATTTTAAAAACTGGATAACATTCAAATGCAAAATTTATCTAAAATTTATTTTTAAAAAAAGAAGAAATTGGTAAGCTCAGCCATGAATTGACCTTTCTCATAATTCATCTGACAAAAATGACAGTCATGCAAACCTGTTTTAGCTGCACTATGCTTGATGTGGAAAGTCAAACAGTGACATATACAGTAGAACCCATATTTAACAACACCTCGAATAAATATAAACATTGTCATAATGACAGATCTGAAAATCTTTTTTTTTCCTTTCTTTAAGTCATGCAATTTATTTCTGCAATAACAAGAATCGATACCACTTCCCCTCTAT
>JAWDGP010002556.1:65000-91214 GCA_033675545.1 Elysia crispata
TTACATAGTTTTTAGTACTGGCATTGTAAACCTGTTGTCGTACCTCTGCTCCCGAAATTATGGTATTGCCAGTTCTTTTGAAAAGTCAAACCTCTTCTTTCACTGTCAGAACCTCTAAAGCTAATAGTTGCAGTCTATTGCAAGTCAAACTTCTGGGTGAAAGTTGCAGCATATTAAGTTATAACAAAACTAATTACATTTCAAAAAATCTTAAAATTGAATTAAAAAATATGTAGCAAGTTCATATGGAAGTAGTGTGCTGCTCAGGTCTTATAAATTAGCATCTTTGTTTCAGGTGTGGCTGACGGAGTGGGTGGCTGGAGAAGCTATGGAATTGATCCCTCCACTTTTCCAAGGACGTTAATGCTTGCATGTGAGCGGATGGTTAGAGATGGTCACTTTGTGCCTCAGTCACCTGCCAACATCATTGCTGCTGGTTACAGTGAGATGTTGGAGCAAAAAGTTCCAACATTAGGTACACCATTTTCAGTTTCCTTTTCATCCTTTTCTATATCTTAACTTCATATTTTTAAATGAAAAAAGCATTGTTCAACTTCTGTTTGTTGAAAATAAAACATCACTATAGATTCTAGAAATAAAGCATACTTCCTTTTTTAGCTCACAATAGAAAAAGAAAGAGAGCCATCAAGATGGTTCAGAAATGATAAGGGGTTATTGACAGAAATGCAAAATTATATAAGTTATTGAAAATACTTGAAAATATATGAAAAGTTATAAGTTCACAAACGTTTTTAAAAATAATTTTGAACACTTAAGAGGGGGACTGCACCCTAAAATTCATTCTCTCTCTCTCTCTCTCTCTCTCTCTCTCTCTCTCTCTCTCTCTCTCTCTCTCTCTCTCTCTCTCTCTCTCTCTCTCTCTCTCTCTCTCTCTCTCTCTCTCTCTCTCTCTCTCTCTCTCTCTCTCACTATCTCTCTTTTACTATTTTAATTGATTGACAATTTTACATTGCATCTCAACCTTTAAAACTCATGAACTAATTGTATGTAAATTTAGCTGCTGAGATAAAACAGTTCGTAAATTTTTTTTCTTATGCCATATGTTAACGTTTTTCCAGGTAGCAGCACAGCCTGTGTTGTGTCTTTGCACCGGGAGGAACGCACCATTTATTCTGCCAATCTTGGAGACAGTGGATTCTTGGTTGTTCGTGATGGAGAAATAGTTCACCGTTCAACTGAGCAGCAGCACTACTTTAACGCCCCATATCAGTTGACAGTCCCTCCACCCTCTCTAGACACTCAATGGCTCAGTGACAGGTATAGTTGAAGTCCGTTAAAACAAGTTAATTTTAATGGGCTCTTAACAGTCAAGTTGGCAGAGACAAATAAGAAAAAAAAAACTCATCCAGATCTAATCATGTTTCTCTGATACAACCATAGTTTTTTTTCCTTTCATTTGCATAGTTGTGTTACCAGAAGATGTATTCCTTCTTTGTATTTTTCAAAATAAAAATAGTATGATTTCATCCTTAAAAAAAAAATTTGGTAGATTTAACAGTGTTGTAATATACATGTTCTGGTTCAAGGGCTTTTTGAAGTCTAAAGTGAATTGTAAACTTTTACGGCCTTGTCACTTCTTATTTATTTTTTTTTTGGCATTTGGAAGACCAAATAGCATGTCTAAAATGTATAGATCACTGACAGAGGCCAATAAGTAGCCTAATCAAAATATTTGATTTAATACAGTTTAAAGGAGGTAAGATCAAATAGTGGAAATTCAAATTAAAGGTCAATGCTGATTGATTCTCAAGACATGTTTGTCTGAGTTTTTGAGAAATTTTTAATTGAGAGAAAAATGTTACCAAGGGTACTTCTTAAAATTTGAATCCAATAAATTTTAGCCATTGCTTAGAACATCAAACTTGTGTCTTCATCTCTCCATGTCACTATTTTTTTTTTAATCTTATAATAAAAATAATTATGTTATCTCCATTTCAGTCCTGATATGGCAGAGAGTTCTTCCTTCAAAGTACAAGATGGAGATGTCCTGATGCTTGCCACCGACGGCCTCTTTGATAACCTCAGCGAGGACATGATTGTACGGTCTTTGGTTGCCCTACATGTAAGTTCTATGGAAATATTCTTGGTTACTTAAACTCATAATGTGGCTTTCAATATTGGAAGGCAACATGTTTCGGATCATTATTGCCAAAAAGAAAGCCTAATTGTTCAATATTATTAGTGTTATTCACCCATGCAACCAAAGAAAAACATGCACCAGCTTGTTAAACTGCTAAGCAGAGTGATATTGCCTAGTAGGTATAGTAGTTGTTAATGGAAGCTATAATCCATTGGAAATATCAAACTACTGGAAATGATTCAAGGACAGTGATTTTGGCAAAGCCAATAAAGATAACGAGATATTAGGTGTAAAAAAATTGTTTTCACTCAACATTTCATTTTTTAGCTTCTCAAGTGTGTTTGCTTTAACACTGATAGCAGGAATTTAGTTTTGGGGACCAGCAAGAACCCCCATCCTGCTTAGGAGACCATTCTAATCAAATGCGCTTCTGACAGGCCTAGATTGACCTGTCAGCAGTTTGATCGAACACTTTGATCTATTCACTTAGGATTTGATTATGCACTTGTGAGAATAGCTTAACAGACAGTCTGTTATTTTTTTTTAAACGATTTCTTTTTTCACTCGTGTTTCATTGTATAGCTAGATGGGATTCCTATCACATGCAGAAGTGCAAAAATAAAAAAATACTCTGAACATTCCATGTATAGATTTTGAGAGACAACTAAAAGTTAAGAGCTGTCTTCTATGAATTTTAAAAACAATTACTTTCACTGATCGAATCCAGCATAGTTACATAACATAAATAGAGCAAGGGATAGATTGTTACAAGGTACTTTACCGCAGATACTGACTTTCTAAAAACCTCGTTTTAGAGCATCATTGCATACAATTCATACTTTGACATAAATTTGGTCTAGATTTACTATGAAAACAGGGTGATGAATTCTTTCACTTAACAATAGGAAAAGTACAAAAAGAACGCACGCAATGAAAGATGGGTCATAATAAATACAAAGTACATGAAATGAGTCGTACCTTCTCCAAGCATCTAAACATTTACAATAATGTATCCTAAACAAAAAAAGAAAAAGTTAAGAAAAAATTATTAATATGTCACGTTATTCTAATTCATGTTATTGTTAACAGATTGAGTAGAGAGAGAAGGTTTTTTTTTAAATTATCATAACTCAATCTTACAGCTGAAAATTGTCTTGTTTTCAAAAAAAAAAATACACAAAAACACTATTAATGCAAATATAGATTTAGTCCTGTGGGATGACTCATTGAACTGGTTTAAAAAAAAAAAGTCCAAATGCAAGGTGCGCATCATAGGATGGACTAGATGGAAAAGAGCCATGTTTTTTTAAATATTAATTTCCGCTTTAGCTGAGGTCTCTTACATTGTCATTCAAAGAACTTTTTGGAAAAGATCTCAAACAAAGAATAAGTTGTGAGTGATTGGGTAAATTCAATGCATTAGCATCAGAACTAAAATGATTTGCTTTTTTGGAAATTCGTTCGGAAATTCATTTTGCTATTCATTTGAATGTATTGATTAAAGCACCTGGATGAGAATGGACTGTTACTGCTAAAATATTGGCTAAAATGTATACAAATAAAACAAACTTCAGATGATGTTTATTTTTATCTCTAGGATCATAAAGACGAAGAGAGAATACAGCATGCAGCCAGAAATATGGCTGACTATGCCTACCAGCTTTCGCTAGACCCAGACTACATGTCCCCATTTGCCATCTCAGCATGTGACATTGGTATCAATTTATCAGGTATGATATGTAAACATTACCTTTTTCTATATGTTGTATAAAATCTCTTGTGAGATATGGGCTTTGAAATATGGAATTTGAGGAGTCATGGTGGCTTTCGATTTTGTATGAGAAAATTGAATCGCCTCAATAAGAGAACAAATCAACAGAGGTGTATATTATTATAAGAGTAAGTCAAATTTCTGAGAAAGCCAATCTGTTTGAACTGTTCTCAAGCAATGAAGCAATTTGACTCAAGTAGACTAAACTGTGTGCACATTTTAGAGTTCACCTTCAAAAAGGTTCTCAAAATCTCGGGAAGTGAAAAGGGAAACGGTGAAATTTTTTAGTCAAATTTAATGCAAGATCAGTGTCTAAATGGTAACAGAGAGGACAAAAATTAATAAATAAATTCATCAATTTTTTTGCTTGATATTTCTAATTAGAACACGTATCATTTTGGTGAATCTGAAAATGCACAGAGCTAGAACTCTTCAATCATAAGAATCAAGCTAGACCTGACATCACTGTGTTACTCATGTTGAACCCTAATATAAAGGGCTTTGTTTAACAAATTGGGGGCTCAACCAGGCAGTGTTAATATGTTTTGTTTGAAGAAATATAAATTGCCAGACAGTATTGTGAAAAGAAACAATTATTATAACAAATTTTTTTTAAATGCTGTTGACAATAATGTAATGGAGAGGAATATTAAATCTGCTTTTCCAAGTTTTAAAACCAAACCTCGAGACATTTCTTCACTGAGAGCTCAGTTTTATTGTTTTTGTGTTGTTTGTTTTAAAAGAACTATTCCTCTTAATCTGCATTGTCAATCATGCAAGAAAGATGTATGCCATTTTAACAATGAAGTTTCTCTATTTTCTTTTTCTCCAGGTGGAAAACCAGATGACATAACATGTATTGTAGCTCGTGTGACTCACCAATCGGAAATATTTCTTTGATTGTGACAAAGATGCAGAATCTACCTTTGAGAGAGAGACTGGATTGTACATAGCCAGGATTTGTAGATAGTTAAGGAGTTTGGTGTGGCAGCTATTTTGATATTTCAGTATTGAGAAGATCAGGTCATTTTAATACACGGGAGAGACATGTACGACTTTGCCAGGAGTTAATCATATTCATATTTTTTTTTGCATTTCTGAACTGAAGGTGATGATTTTCAGTTCGGTAATATGGAATGCACATAGCCCTGCAACTTTTTCTGTCAAAGTCATCTGTTATAATTGAAACAGTGAAAAAAAAAATGGATCAACCTTTTTCCAATTAACTATCACTGGCAGTACAGGCTCAACTTTTCCTTTACATAGCCTATGTTGAGGTGGTACCAAGATCCTTTGATCCTATACACTAGGATTGAGTTTTAAAAATCCACAACCAGTAATTAGTGGATTCAACGGGGTAAAAATCACCTGTTCAATTCCAGCTTAAAATGGAATTAGAAAGAACACAACTGGCTTGATATGACGAAGTTTTTAGCTGTGCAATGCGTAACAAGAGTGATTTAATTAGAGTGTGTGGAAAATATTTGAAGTAAAGATTTGTAGAGATTTAGGCATGGATGTTTTGCTATCTGGAAGATGATTGTAAGTGTGAAATGTGTGAACATTATTTTACACAAGTTCATTGCAGTTGTTGGTAATTGATTATACCATCTAAGCGCTTTAGTTCATCATTTTTTTCTTTGTAGTTACCTCTAGATTTAGCTCTGAAGGATTTCTAATCTGGACATAATGACAAGGCAGTAGAAAAGGATTCAAATTTCTTTTAATAAGGATTTTATTTTGAGTTGTAGTTTATACAGTACTGAAATTTAAAGCTTTGTTTGGAGCTACCATCTAATATTAAGAGCAGACTAGAATATGATAAATTTAATTTTTAAGATGTAGGAAGTGGCAAATGGAAAAAGTTGAAGAAATAGGGATTATAGATTTATTACTTTTTGTGTGTATTCTCGTTAGTCTAGTCCACATTCATGTATTTTTTGTTTTCTGTTGTATATAATAATAGTTAAATACCCCCCCCTCCGAAAAAAAAAATTCAATATTACTTCTGATTCATTCTGCTAAATAAAAAGTTGCAGACAATACTTATGGACAAGTTAAAAAAAAATTTCACATCCATCATTGATATTCCATTTCTAAATCATAGAAATAGTTTGGCTTTTACTTTTGACTGTTACTACTTACATCAACTTTTTAAAGCTGTTTTCATATTCAGTTTTGAGAGTTGTAGAGAATCTCAAGTGTAAATAATTTTGTAGAAAAACATCTTCTTATCAACAAATTCAAATCAGTTATGAATTCTCATTCCTAATCCAAATGAGTCATGTCACAATTTTCCTATTAAAAAGTTGTTGATAAAGACAAAGCTATTCTTTATTGTTCCTTAAATGAAAATTGTTATGAAATTTCCATAACTGTAAAAACTATCAATATTTTAAATGGGAGGAAAAGAAGAAACCTATTTGCAATATATGCTGGGTTTTTTGGTTTTTTTTTCTGAGAAATTTGAACTTTTCATATCTGAATTAATTTATTACAAGACTTTGATTTGTCACCAATACATCTAAGTATAATCTATGGTATCAATTTAATTATTTTATGTTGTTATTTTTTTCTTTTTAATCATAATGAAGAATCTTGACAATTATCCATTCAAAAGATACACAGAAGTATCTGATGTTTGTTACAGAGAAACTCGTTGTGTAATTGAAAAATAATGATTAAATGCCAACATTCCAAGAGAAAAGGTAACCATAAATAAGTTTGTTTTATAATTTTCCCCATCATCATGATTTTTCAGTTCATATTATACTTTCATTGTTTGTCAATACTTGTCAGAAGTTGATCATCTCCTGAAAAAACGTAATTAATTTAATTGAGAAACTGAAGTGGCAGGTTGAAAAAGATTGAAAAAAATACATACGTTTTGTCAAAATGTACACCCCTGTAAAATCAAGGGGGCCACCCATCAAAAATGTGCATCTTTTTGCGTGCAAAGTAAATCTGGTGACCCCCCAAAAAAAATTCACTAGTATGTGTTTGGCTGGTAGTTCTCAGTAGAGAAAGTAAAAATGTCTGCTAATATTACTTTTCACCTATACTTTAATACAAACCCTAGCAGTGCCTTTTTCCTGTACTCACAGCTTCTCGGCTGTGATAATACTGGGGAACTAAAGATCTTTCTTATTTTTTTTCTTAAATTAAAGGACTTGACCACTCTTCGGCAAAGTGTTTCAAACAAAAGAAGGAGCTTCATGTGCTCACTGAAAGACATTCTGTGCAAGTGCTGTTTTAGCAATGAATTATCATTACCAATGTAAAATATTGTAAACAGGATATTTTTTTTCTTTTGTCATCTTTTCCACATGGTGTGCATATACATACAGTGTACTTAGATATGTAAATATTGTCAGATTGAAACAAAAAGAAAATAGTTCAAATAACAAGTCATATTGTGACTTTGTATTATTAATACAAAGATGATATTTTCAAGTTCAAATGTTCACATATAAAGTACTTGAAATTAAAGGGGAAAACAAGCTATGTTTCCAAATTTTAAGTCAGCCCTGAAAGTTCACACAAGAAAGCTGTCAAGAGCTTCACACTTAAGCAAGTTGAGCAGAATCGATTAATAAATTTAGTTTTCTTCAATTTCCTCTTAAGTTAAAGTGACATTTTTAAGGTACTTCTAAGACCTCTGACATTAATGTCAAGGATTCTGAATCACTTGCAGTCAATTTTTTTTTTTTTTTTTGTTAGCTGAAGAGTGAAAGAATTTCTCTACTCTATTTATTCATTTATTGATTGTTTTTCTTGTTAAGAGGTTACTTGATGGATGTTAGTGTACAACTGACCATTGCTTCAATATTTTTAACAGTTATGTTTGACTGTATACAGCTTTGTGCAAGGAATTTAGAATTTCTACACAAATGTGCATCTATTCACTCGAATGGTTTAATGCAGCTCACAAAGCAATGAGAAAGCATACTTTTGAATCAAATATTATGTTTGAACAATAATTATGTTACCAAAATAAAATAATGATTTATTATAAAGAATTCACTTTTGTGTGTGATGTGAATCAAAGATGTTTTGTCTTTGTATGGGCGGTTTTATTTTTTTTTTTTCACATAAAAAAAAATCTTATCTTCTTTGTTATCTTAATTCTCAATTTTCTCTGAACTCATTCTACAGTGAAGTGCAACTTTCATTATCAGACTCTAATTATATCAGTATGTGAAAATTATCGATAAGATACTTGTACTTCCCTTACAAATTGAATAACTGATTTTAAAGCAACTTGGCTTGCAAGGGATTTCATTTCATATTATTTTGAAGCATATATGGAAAAAAAGCCTCCTTATGGCAAAACTATTTGAAAAGAAAAAGATATAGGACCCAAAATTAGTTAAGAACATTCTGAATATACTTAACGAAACAATCATTCTTCTTTCTCACTTTCATCATTCATTCTCCTTTTGTCTAAAAATTTCTAACTTTGCAACTTGATTGAAAATGGTTGTGCAATCTAGTTCCTCTGATTTCCCTTATGGTCTCCTCCAGTATTTTTTCTGCATGCCTCATGCTCTGGCAAAATTGTGCAGTAAACAGAGATACTATCACAGGATCAGGACAGTTTTTCTCTGTGCTACCACACTTTGGTGGGCTCTAGTTTTTATAGTTTTTATTCCGTTGCCATTGAATGATTAAGAAGGTGATTTGTTGACTTCATGAGGATGGTGTATGTCACCACTTGAGCTTTTTTTTGGATTCAGTAAATTTTCCTGGTCTTTAAGTTTTTTTTTTTGTTTTTTGTTTTTTTTTCTGTTTCTCTAGAAGATTACACTGATGTTAACTAACTATAAGAGATTTTTGCATGAAGTGTGGATCTTCAATACAATGATGAGACTCGAATAATTGCAAGTTTTATGTGAAGAAAAAAATAAGTTGAAGCTGAAATAAGTCAGCAATATGTCGCGGATCAGTGCAAATAGCATTTTCTCTAAATCTAAGATTGAAACAATCTATTCAAAGTCATATGGATATCACTTTTCCTTTGTTTATCTTCTGAATTTCAACTCTTTCACAGTGCATCTTTAAAGTTTGTTTAAACCTATGTGTCTTTTTAGAAATCTGACTGAAGTTGTTAGACCAAAATTATGCAATAGATTATTTTCATGTATTGTCTTGGTTTTACCAGAAAATTCTCAAGTGGATGAGAAACAGCATAACTAAATGTAGACCACCATAGATCTAAAAGATAAAAGTTGTGCAGGAAGCAGTGAAAGTTACAGTGGGAATTCTCTTAATTGAACTAGAAAAGTTAATAAAAGGCAAAAGCTAGTTCATAAGAGTTTTATAAATTTTTAAAGAAATACTTAAGCTGGTGGCTTTGTTTTAATAAGGCATCAATAGCTAGTCATTCAACTACTTTTTTTTCCCTATAAGGAATACACTGAGTTCAAATAATTGAATTCAGAAAATTCAAATTTTTAATACGAAGTAATCCATCTTTCCAATTGCATGCCTATATTGTTTGGTGCAAAGTATGATGAATAGATTTGGCTAATTTAATCACTTGAGTGACAATGACATTGTGTTGTCTATTTAAAGTCAGTAGAGACTAAGGATAGTGTGGAAGGAGAGCCGGGTTAGGCTCAGACGTGACTATTTGTTGGACAGCGAGAGGAGGGTAGCAGCATGGGCATACAGTTAAGTGTAACTGAATCAGTCTCTGATGGCTAGATCTAGCCAATTTGTGAGACTCAAGTCTCAGAGTAGGCTAAATGTGTATTGTGTGACACATGTACATGCTGCTTACCATTTCCTTATCTGAGCCTTTCATGATTGCCTCATAGTTGTTATGTGTAGGGGAGTAATGCATATTTAAGGGCGCTCGTACAACATGAAAGGTTTAGGTATTAATACTATTAATTTTTGCTTAGTTCATCTCAGAGACTTCATCCACCTCTCTATCTCTCTTTACAAAAAATTATCACTTCCTTAAACTTTTGCCAAAATCTGAGTGTCCTCCACATTTCCAGCATGGCACCAGCAGGCTGTTTTATAGATAAGGACCACATTTAGTTTGCCTCGATTCTGTATTAAGTACAAGATACTTCAGTGAAACTCAGAAATAACGAGAACTCATGTTCAGGATGAATTCTCTCATTACAGGGTTGTCGTTATTCCCGAATGTATACATTATATACAAAAAATAGGAAACAACCAAAAAGATCCTGCTTTAAAGCAGTGATTGTTAGTAAAGATACTGATAATATTAGAATCGGTAATAACAAGAACTTTTACTCAGTTTTTAACTGACAGACGCAGCGCAGTACTGTAACATACACAAAAATGAAGTTTTTTAGTGTCTTCATACAGAAAAAAAAAACATTCGTGTAAAACCACATTGGGTGATGGCAACGGAGGAGGAGGAGGGCATTGTTGATTATCCCTCAGAGTTTAATCCAATCAGAAGTGTCGAGCATCGTACAGGCAAAACTTTTTATTACCCCACACACCTCACACCAAGCTCTGTGCTTTTGTGGGCTATCAGTTATAAAAATAGTCTGTCTCACCCTTCTCCTTTACACCAGGCCTTGCACTAGTGACACTGACAGCACTGCTTTGTTCAAAAGCTATCGCCAATGATTTAACCTGGGATGAGAACTGGACACATTTTTTACTGAACTTTTTTTTAAAATCGGTCAATGCGAACACCATAGGCTGGAGCACTCTCTCCCTTCCCAAACCCCCCACCCCCCACCAAAAAAAAAATCAATTAAAACAAAATTGTTCACCAAGCCATTATTTCCTTTCTGATTTAGCTGATTTTTTTGTGCTCAGACTAAGAGGTTACTAGTGAGTCATTTGAATGTTTTGGGCTCACCAGCCATGTTTGAACTTTTTTCCCAGGTATGGGACAACTTTTCTTTCAAAATTTCTAACTTTTTTTCCCGGGACAGGACAACTTTTCTTTTAACATTTCTAACTTTTTTCCACTGTACAGGACAACTTTTCTTTTAACATTTCTAACTTTTTTTCCCTGTAGAGGGGTACAGAGTCAACTTTTTACATGCTCACCCATCAATATTTTTCGTGAAAAATAAAAACTTAAAAAAATGAATGCATTGTTAGAAGTCAAAAAACCTCATTTTACCAAATAAAGCACTATCTATTATAAAATCATGTCAAAAATAAAGAAGAAAAATTCTCGCTAATAATAGAAAGAAGTCTAAACTTTTCTAGAAAAGTAAAGTAAAGTACAGAAATTAGAGGGTATGAAAAAATCTTTTAAAAGTGACCGACTAAAAAAAATTTAAAATTTTTACTTTCACAGCATATAAGAAATTTTATGATAATGATAATTTTATTTTTTTATTATATTTATTGTACATTATTTTTTGGATGATTTCTTGTTAACTAAGTTTTTTGGTTTTTTTTTCACTTTTTCTTGAATTTTTTTTTTAATCGATAAACTTCAGAAAAGCTAAGGCCTGATTTAAAAAAAACTGCAGGAAATTGATATTGAGATCGATATAATATAATATATCAAATTATACATATGTTCAACCTTACAAATAAAAGTTTGCGTCTGATTTATGAAGAATGTTCAAAATATAAGGAACTCTGTAATTTACAGAAAATTCTGTTCGTCGTTGAACATCATGATTATCTAGATCTAAATCTTATCTGATTCTGGCAAAAGAAAAAGAGTTAAACAATAATAGGGGCTGTGACAAACAAAGCTAGACCTAAGGATCTAAAGATGCAAGTGTAAGTAAAGAAATAAATAGTACAGAAAAATCAATCACAAACCTAGGTCTAACCCAAGACCCAAAGATAAGCTGAAAGATATGAAGACATAAGGACAGATGGAATTATCAAGGATCCAATTCTCATTGGTTAAGTGCATGGTCTTGTCTCGGCAAGGCCATGCAGTATTGTGGTGCAGGTTCGATCCCTATCAATCCCATCTGTCCTTATGTTTTCACGTCTTTCATCTTATTTTTCCGGGGAGAGAGAGAGAGAGAAGTTACACCACCTTACAAAGAGGAAGAAATAAGGGGAAGGGGATGGTCAGGCAAGGCAAGACAATGCTAGCCTCATGCATGCATGAACAATGCTTGAGGCCTTATCACATGCCTACACCTTGGGGTAACGTGTTGTCTAGTGTCTACGTAATGACTGTCCAGCTAGATTTAGATCTAGCCGACCATGAACACGTCATGTCACTTGCACTGTTTCCCCTCATCGAGGCATCAAGCTCATGTTGTTACCAATTTTTTGCTCTCGTTATTCCCAGAGTAATTTATAAGGCTTAAAGGAGAGAAATTACGAGGGTTTGAAATTGTCTCATTCTAGGGATTCTTGCTATTCCCAATCTCGTTCTTAATGAGTTCCATTGTATCGACTTATCTCCCAATAAATACATTTGGTAGATAAAGGTTCTGATGAGGGTACAACCCAATTTTCAAAAATGAGTTACCAGCAGTAATGTAAAATTATTCGGGACTTCAAATGTCACTCATTGTATTCAAGTCATGTTCATTTTCAATGACTAATTCTATGCATCAATTTTCAACTGTGATTTGCTTAAAGCTTGCTTATCTGTAACATGCGAATTGAATTTTTGTTTTCAGCTTTAAAGCTGCCCTAGATGTTTATCCAGGTTTGTTTTTTTTTTGTCTCCAAGAATTTGTATATAAAATACAACACGATTAAGTAAAGTTTGTTAAAAAAATTCTTTGGAAGCATCATCCAGTATGTTTTACTTAAGCTGGTTTTGTTTCACTGATAAACAGAAGAGCCAAAAGTAAACTCCATATCACAGGGCAACATTTCTTTGTTTTAACTCATTCAGTCATTGCTTGCTCAAATCTACAGAAAATCAATATGATTGATATGTCATACATTAATCTTATTTTATTTACAATAAATTGAACTGTACATGGAGAAAAAGAAAGGATTTTTCATAAACATAATAAAAACAGAAACAGAAACATAAAAGAACTAATCATATGCATAAACAGTACTAAATGGATTCATTCAGAGGGTAAAACAAAAGATTAGGTAACTTTAATACCTCTTGTGGTTATTAGACACTTCTGACATCTCTTGTAGATGCTTTGCTTCTATAGTTCTCAAAATTGTTATAGAAAAATAAAGGCTCTTCCCAAAAAAAGTTTCATTTCATGTTTAGCATTAAACTGAACTTAAGGAAAGCTCAATGAAAGGCAGTAATATTACCAGTCATATCTGAATGACTCTCTCACTGTCCCAAAAAAAAAAATGTACAAGAGTGTTGATTAAAATTTTGTAAATGATTTAAAGTTTATGTTGAATGATTTTGCTGGTTTTCAGGAATTAATCATCTTCATCTGAGTTGAGAGCTAAAATCTCTGCTTTGCTCTGTGATTGGGAGGGCTGGGTGCTGGACTGGGTTCCAAAAAATACTGAGCGGAACTGGAAGAGAAAAATTCAAATAGAATAGACAGTTGTGGTGAGGTGGTCTATAAAAAATTATACATTATTATTATCATCTTTAGCAGAAAAGCAAGCCTCTGGGTTCAATAAACTTAGACCCATTAATATATTATATATATATATATATTCACACACGTGTATATGTAGTTGCTTGTGAAATGACACAATTAAGAGGCACTAAGCTTCGATGTAGATAAACATACTAGGTAGGCCTAAAATATTTCAATACATACACCCCTGTTCACCTTAAGTATGCATGGTTTCGTTATTGAAATCGTATCTACGTGTGAAATGAAGCAATTAAAAAGGATGAGAGCACATAAGGCAATCCTACAAGAAGCTCTCAGAGAAGAGTCTAAGGGGCAATGGGCTTATATTTTGACGCCAAGTCAAAGGCCAATTTTCAATTAACCTAAATCAAAGATCTAGGCATACTCCAGAACATAGAAGGTGAGCAGTGCTGTACACTCACTGCTGCTGCTAAATCTTTGTTACGAAAATTAAATACCATTTCTGTGCTGGTCTCATAACTACAGTTCCTAAATACCAGCACTAAAATGGTGAGTGTGAAGGAATATTTTTTCAAGGTAAATGGCCTTCATTACACATGCCCATCTCATGATTCTTTCCTCTTTCTCAAATCACTTTATACATTATAAGATAGTACTAAGTTAAGCAGCCACACAATAGATTTTATGATTAAACTTCTAAATAGTTAAATTATTCAATGAAAATCTTTTGAAATTCACCTTTTTGCTTGGAGGCGTGGCTGGTACTTCGTCTCCATCTTCTTCTTCCTCTACTTCATCCATCATAGAGAAATCAGTCTATTGTTGGAATGAAAAACATAATCACCATATAAATTTCAATATCAAGGCTGAACTGGATGACAAGAAATAAGGACGTCATACATTCGAATATATGCATTGCTAATACTTTAGTAGAAGTAAACCTTCTTTAGCTTGGCAAAGATATTTAAGTTTGACGTTTGACGTCTGTTTGACGTGTTTTGCCCAGGCTATGACGATACTATGCAGTACTGTCAATACTTGTCACTACCTTCATAATCTCAGCAAGTATAGTGAGGCCAAAAACTTTATCCTTTTTTAATTATTTCCTTCCACAAAAATTGCTTATAGGTTGGTCTGGGTACCAGTACTATGACATAAAGCTTCCATGCAGTGTTTTTTTTTTTAAAACTTTGCCTTAACTAATTATTAGTACGGCTCTGTGTAGTTAATTTGGGCAATTTGGATTTAAGGACAAAATTTACAGTTCAGGATCGAAAGTAACTAGCCTAAAGACATTAATTTTCCCTTTTATTTTTATTGATGCTTGAAGTTAAATTGAGTTTTAAGTGTTTCTTAAACTACTGCATATTGAGTTTTTGAAACAGCATTTCAAATCACCATGATATTACATGCACATATCTTGTGACCCAATGTGAACTTGACTAACTGAAACAGAGAGGAAGAGAGATGACATGGCCAGATATAGTACTGTTTATCTGCTTGTTTATTTATTGAATGGGATTTGTAAAAATCCCATTGTTGTTTGTGGGGATGGGATGAGACGAATAGAATTAAAGTGCAGTCTGTCAGCAGCAGGTAGAGTTGAAAAGGCTCTTTTGGTAAAAAAAAAAAACAAAAACACTGTACTCAAGTATCTAATGGGTTTTTATGGGATTGTACATTGTGGATATCAGATAAGGATTGTCCATGTCATTACCTAAAGCTGAACGTGATGGTTTTTAATTTTTTCCAACCACCTGCAGCTTCGGAAAAAGTGTAAAATTCTTCAGTCATGTGTCACCATTGTGATCTACTTAGACTAAATATTATACTTATTACCATATCTAAATGGATCTAAATCCTTCCCACACAGTTTATAAAGATATATTTTTTCAAATTCATATAACTGACTTGATAAATAAAGGATTAGATAAAAATAATTTTAAAGAATTAATATCCTTTTTTTTCCAGCAGGTGCAGTATAAGCTATAACTGCTAGTGATAAGAGAAAAAAATTATGTTCATTTTGTGACAATACAAGACAGACCTAGAGATGAAAAAAAGCAGGGTCAGTCTTATAATATTACTATTTTAATTGTAAATGTATTTTGACACCATTATTTCTGCAAAATATTCCTTTCTCTGCTAACATTTTCCCACTTCTAACTGGATAGAAAATCGCAGAAAATAGATAAACCTAACAGATAGCGTGAAATCTATATGAGAATCCTTTTTCTCCTTGAGATGTAAAAACACACCTAAAATTTTAATTATGTTTGAGAGTACCAAATATATATGCTTCGAGTAAATAGAGAATAACTTCAATTAAAGTGAAAGGCCAATCCAAACTTCCTTTATCTATGGAGCTTGACTTTGTTCACATTGATCAAAAAAAATCCAGAAAATAAAAATACTGCCTTCTCCTGGACAGGCTGTAAATTTGGAGAGTGGTCTTTAAAATCCAAAATGTAGAGCAACTTTTTAATAAAACTTCCATTACGAATACATTTTGTCCTAAAATCTTAGTTTACATTCCCGTTAGTAGAAAATTGTCTTACATTTTGCACTGGAATGACAGGACTACAAACATCTCCAGCCCCAAGCTCATCTGTACTTGATTCGGCCAATGGGTGCTGCACACTGTTTTGCCTTGAAGAAAAATGAGAGTGAACCTCTTTATTTGTTCTAGTATCACAGATCTGATGATTTGTCATGCCTCCATTGTCATGACGAGCCGAGTTGGTTTCAGAGCTGTTAACACCCATTATATCTCCTCCACCATGATGCATAAAGCTTGAGGGATCATTGATGGAGGCATCCTCTTCAGCAAATGTTGATCCTCGCTGATCCTCCTCTCTATCCATTCCTCTGTTCGATGCACACGAGAAATTGTCATTTTTATGCCTAGATCTTCCATCCTGCATATCCTCATGCTCACCTCTGGATTTGGATTGATGAGATTTCTCACTTTTGGATACAAACTTAGCTATTATCATCTTTGTAGAGAAAATTTTAAAAATCATATCCCTAAAATAAATATCATGTAACACATATTTACATTACATACCCTACAAATTAGAACAGAAAAAATATGCACAAAAGTTGAATCATTCAAGGCTTCAATTAAGTTTTCAGTTTGTTTTCTTTTTTTCCTGCTGTCAATATGGTACCCATTTAAATAATTTTTTTTTTAAATATTTGAAAAAAAAATATACAGCAACAGAAATTAGCCTGACCCTGATAGTGCATGCAAATTATAGGTTTAAATACCCTTAAAATAAATAATGAAATAAGTATGTTTAGAAAATCATAGGGCTACAGTGAACTATTGGGGACGCCTTCCATAGGCACTGATCAAGGGGTAAGATTTATTTCTGTGACATTTAAAGTGCCTAGTGTCAAAGATAAAAAAAAGAAAATTTGAAGGTAAAAAATGAGATTACTCAGAGTTAAACAATTATTTGTTAGTTGTTGACCTCTTCATGGCTGACTGTTTTTTCCTCTCTACTCACAAGTCTGCAAAAAGTATTTTTTTGAAGCAAGTAATGAAAATGATAAGTGTCAGCTACAAAAACCAGTAAGTTTTTTTTCTGTAAGCGTGAATTTTTTCTCCACCACTTCACAAAAATGAATTCTTACTGATATGACTTCCAAAAGTTTATTTACCTGTTTGACCCACACACCCACACAATTCCTCATATAAAAAAAGATAAGACATTATACCTGACTGTGGATATATGCCCATTTTGTCGAGATGATTGGTGTTGCACTTCATGTTTTCTAAGAAAAAAGTGAGGGGTAAAAGGTTTAAGAGATGAGAAGATGATTAATTAAAGCTTGAAGTTAATTTCCATAAAAATAAAAAATATGTGCTCATTCAGTTGTTACAAATATTTTTGTGTGGTCATAAATTTATTTAACAAGAATTCCCAAAACTTCTGCATTTCATAAAAATAATTTCAATCAATCTAAACAAGGAAAAAAATAAAAACAATTTTATTACTCCCACTTCAATTATTTACAAGGAATGTTTGCTCTTCAGTTTTGCTATAACTGCAAAAAAAAATTGTTACGTAATGGCATCTTTGGAGTAGGGGTCAAGTTCTGATAATCTTATGGAGATTTACTAACCCTTTATTAATCTTACTTAGCCCTTTAATACTCTTTAAAATTATCAGGTGTACAATGGCTTTGAAATTTGCCACTTCCTAAAAGACCAAAAAATAAGTTATGGAAGCATACTGAGTGGAAAAAAATTAAACCTTATTTTAGATCTTCATTTATCATATTATTACAACTAAATTATTATACACACAGAATCAGAATATCAAAAATGTAGTCTACTTGCTGTTTTGTTCCATAATTATTTTAAATGATATGCATGCATTTCTTAAATTGTTATTTTTAGGCAATGTGTAGTTAAGATTAGACCTTGTCAAGGGTACTCAGTCCTGTCATACAGTTTGGTATGAATTTTTTTTTATGAAATGGTATGAATTAAAACTATGCTATATGGTTTTCACATTTTGCTTTATATTCCTAGCTATAAGAGGGCTAGACACACTGAGCATGGCAGCTTTTTAAGTCATGTTTTCCATTTTTTTTCAAACTATCAAGACTCAGTGAGCTTAGCTAACAGTGGTTCGTTTCACATAAAAAAGAAAGACAAGGAAAGCGAATAGGAAGAACAAAAGACATGGTGCAAAGCTTGAAAGGCATGTATATGGGCATGAAAAAATTTCACTTCAAGTTTAACAGGTACCTTGAAGACTTGGCACTTTTGTGAACATGACCTTGTGAATTTTGTGCCTTGGCATTCGAAGTCTCAGCCTCTGCAAGTGTTGCTAGTACAAAATTCCCTTCATAAGACAGATCACCAGTGATGGAGAAGGTGACTGGCCTGCGAATGAAATATGTTCTTGTTAATTACAATGGTCAAAAAAAAAACCAATCTAAAGATTAAGATTGATCAAGCTCTATTCTATTCCTCATTAATCAAATTTTTCATTTCCACAAACATCTGTGTTCTGTAGGGCTGAACAAAAGCATCTTGATTTATGTTTAGGACTTATGCAATAAAATATTTCATTGAATCCTTACACTCACTCATTTTTTTCAACCCATGACATCTGAATTACCATTGAAGCCAATAATTCAACATGTTTATTTGGCCACACAGGCTTAAGCTCATACTTGCCTATAAAGAAATAGTGGAAGCATTGTGAAGGACTTGTGCTTGAGTGACCTAACTCAGTGGTACAAATCTTACAAATCAATAGGCTAAGAATAATGTCTATGTAGTGACGCAAAATAGTTAGTAGAATTGCCTCTAACCATACAATGAACAAAAAAAAATCTGTTTAAAAATATTATCGTTAACAATTTAATTCTCTAAAATACCACCCCATCCCCCTCCCCCTTAATTTTCAATCAGGAGATATTAGTATTGAGTAAATATATCAAAATATATTTAAGGAAAAAGAGGACACCATGAACTGATGTAAAATAATTTACCTCCCTGCACCTTCAAAATGTAAAGTCACAGGTAGATTGGTAATGTCTGCAAAGGCCAATATTGCCTGTAAGAAAAGATTAAAAAGAAGAGAAAAAAAAAGAAGATAAATATGACTGCCTTTGCCTCCCACCTAAATATTCTTCATGCAGCATGGAAAATCACATTTGATCAAGACGACTCTTAACCTGGCAGATGAGACTCAAAAATCAAGTCTACAGTCTTACTACATTAGTCTGTATAGCTACAAGTCCCTTGAAATTCTAACAGTGACATCTTATTTGGTGCAATATGAATTGTCTTGCTTCAAAAAGCAGAATGGAAAATTTTCCCTTTTCCTTGATATATTAGAATACCAATACCACTTCCTCTAATATATTTTCCCATAATAATAATTTCATGCATTATTCAAATTGAGAAGATAGGACAAATGTTCAGTACAAATGTACTACATTTCCAAAGCAAACTAGTGCCGAATTCAAAGAAAGAAAACTAAACCAACTCAGCATAAGATACATTATACATAAACCTGCTGAATGCATGTAGGATTTATGAGGGGAAAAAAAAATTAATTTTACTGCTCTAAAGAACAAATCTTGCAGACATTTGTTACTATTTGTTCCTATGAGATTGAAAAGCTCCTTTTGCTATAAAATAGCAAAGAAGGCACATAGAACCACTGATATTTCAATTATGGTTTATCAGAGATTCAAAACAGACATCAAAAGGCAGATGATTTTGGAACCGACTCAGTCAGCTCCACCAAGCCTCATTGATAAAAAACAGAAAAAAAAAACGTGGATATCAAACAATCAATAAAAGATTCAGTGTTCTATTTTTTATTAATTTCTGTTTCATGATTTAAACATTTCAAAGCATAATTTTTTCACAAGACAAGAAATCAGAATGACCATTATCACATTCCAATTTGATTGTATCTGACATCAATAGTGTGTCTAAATGAATAAACTCTCTTCTTTTCTACAGTTTTTTTTAGATGTATTCTTCTAGTAAGCATCACAGTTGTTTCACACAGCTATTAAAGTGACAGCAAGTGAGAAATTAAAAATAACTATCTTTTGACATAGATATTAAAAAAAATAGACGGAGAAGAAATTGACTCATGTCTCAAACTCAAAGGAAAACCGGTTGACATTTTGAGTTTGTATGAATGTACTATCATTATTATCTTTCATAAAAAAGAAAAGGGAAAAAATATAATAAACCAAATTGCAGGCTCACTCGCAGCTCCTTAAGGCAAAATGTTATGTCTGTGTCCACACCCACTTGATACTGGTCAAACTCCGTCGGTGAGAGAGTCAACTCTGTACGCATCACTTTTGTTGCATCTGAGGAACCAGGATATACCAACACAAATATTAAAAGCAGGATCACTCGCTTAATCATAACTAAGTAAAGCATCTTTGGTGTGGCTTTAACTGAGCCAGCTACTTTGCATCAAATGTGAAAAAATTATCAGCAGCCACATGAATGTTCTTCTTTCAGGATACCAATAAAAATGATACAACCAAAAGACAACAGATAATAATATTCAGACAACTATAAATTGCTATGTAGTGGAACCCCTTAAAGAACAACTTCTTCACTATCAACCTCGCCATTGTTTTGACATCTTCTCTATTTGGTTATATTTTGTCACATAAACTACCCCAAAATAGCATTTAACTTCCCCTTTAACAGGACTTACAACTTATAGACATCATGCTGCTCATGCATATGTACGACTTAATAATGGACTTTACCTCCTTGTGCAATTTAAAGAAAACAAAAAGATAGAAAACCTGTCGTAATTAATGATTCACAATCATGTATCTCTATCATAGAGTGTTGGCATGTTACAGTCAACATACCTCTAATAATGCAAAACCTAAATCTACAAAATTTAGCTTGCATGATTGTCAGTTTTTTCGCCCTGTCTGTCTATTGCTCCTTCATTCACTTATCGCTCTGATAGTTTTTATTTTCTGTCTGATTGGCCTATTTTTTCTTTTTTTTCTCTAAAGCCTCACTCTCTTCACACTCAGCACTCACAATCACTAGAACATGGGTATGTTTCAAGTCAAGATCAAAGAAGCAATTAAAGCCATAAAACTTTCAAAAACTTTCACTAGTCAAAGCTAATTTGGCTTTGTCTCTGGTTTTGTCTTCTCATTCATCAATGGACTTCCTATAGCTTCAGCAATCAATAAGTAAAGTTTAGATCTGATTTAACTTCATTTAACCAATATATCCAGCCCTAGTTCCATCACTGCCTCTGCTCATTCTAAAAATAGACTAGCAATAAACATAAGTAAGGCTAGAAAATCTCAACGATATTGCTACTTGTGCTAGTCTAGACAAATATTTGACCATTTGCAAGTTTTGCTGAGCGTGCCTTACCACAACTCTCAATCAAGGTAACCAATAATGATATGCTTTTTTGTAAGGATGGCGTGCAATTTCTAAACTAAATTTGTCCCATCTTGCTAATGCAAACATTAAAACTAAAACAATGTTGGGAGAAACAATATCTACTACAAGAAAATCTACCTTGATCATCATCTATGTAATTCTGAAGTGCCAAAAAATCTGGTCTAACAATGAGAGTGATCTCCTCTTGGTTTGCTTGAAAATTAAGCACAGCATCACACAACAACCTGAAGAGTGATATAAAAAAGCTTTAAGAGGCAATGTACAATTAAAAGATGATTACAGTACAAAATTATTGCATGCCTAGAAGACTCTATTATGACTTAATTTCTACAAACATAAAATTTGTGGGTTCTTTTTTTTCCTCTCCTAGCCTTAACTAAAGCTTATTGTCTGAGTTAGAAATAGGTGATTTTACTTTCTCCAATGCTATCAAAATGGTTTTTTAAGGCTGGCTTAATGGTTGAAGAAAATTATAATTCGACTCACTTGGGCAAGCTTGTCAACTTGTTTGGACACATTTCTTTAGAGCTAACTGCCTGCAGAGTTTCACATTCAATGAAAGCAAGTTTGTGGGTTTTGATGATACCTGTGTTAAAAAATTTATAAACTTATGGACTAAAAATCCTTGTTTTATTTAAAACATTCTTGAAGTTTGTTTATTTCTAAATTAAAGACAAGGCACAAAAAGTAAAATATTTTTAACTTAAAAAATCTACTAACATAAGGCAAAAAAGTTTGATTTTGAGCTCAAAAGTTATGTGAATAAAAACGACATATTTTTTAAATCATAGTAGGTGAGAATTCGTAGGACAGTAATGAAAGGCTTTGCTGCAAAAATGAAAATCATTTCTATTTGAGCTTACCATGCCGGCAATACATCTGGAATACAAGTCTATCCTCAGCTGTGTTCAGTGAAATGCGACATTTCTCCACCATTTTGTCTATAGCAGCCAGATTACGAAAAACTGTCGTCACTGACTGAATACAGGAAATAGGAAACAAAAGAACAGACACATTTTGACTCTCATTACAATTCCTGTACAAAATCAATGGGGAAGTCATGATAAAGAAAATAACAAAAATGACACAGATTTTTTTAAAGAAAAAAAAAAAAGAAAGCAATAAACATCTTTCACTGACAGAAATAAATGTCTTAAATTGGTCATTCTTTACTCCATGAACGGGTAAAAGATATGCATGAATATCAGTCGTAAAACAAAGCGACCAACCTTCATTCCAATTTTACAACGGAAAACTTCTCCATCCTCTGTTTCCTCTTGTATAGAAACATCAACATAATGTTCAAAAAAGCTGGGTGAAAACTGGAAGCAAGCATATGCTGACCGACAAGAGTTGACAGATCTCAGGAAAAGCTGAAAATTGACATGAACTGTGGATATTATCTAATTCAGAAAGCTTTAAATCGTACTTAAAATTGTTGTATATATGTAAAATTAGACACTGGACTGAACCACACTGTGACCACTGGGCCTGTACTGTAGTGTACCACATTCAATGATTTGCAGGGAGTGGAGGGGCTTAGCCTACTATGGTGAATGGTAGGTCTGTTAAGGCCTCGAAAAGTTGAACTTCAAGCAAGAGAGTGATGCACAGTCAGTCAGGACTAGGCAAGCACTTATTAGGCCTGCAGTACAACAATTGCATGTATATGTACAGAACCCACAGGTTGAATCTAGGTCTAGGGGAGGAGGGGAGGGAGAGTCTGTACGTGAGCAAGAGCAAATTCACGTGCATTTATCGAATTTTTCAAAACAAGAGATGTAATAAAGCTTACAAGCTACTAGTAGTAGCTTACTTTTATGTATAGGTAATAAAATTTAAAAAAAAAGGGTACTTAAATTAAAAGAGATCTTAATATCAACATAGAAATTTTGAACACTTGTACATCAATATATCAGGAATGCACTATATTCTTAAGCTATAACATTCCTCTATGAATCTTAAATGCAAATGGTTAAAAGGTCTTGAGATAATATTTTTTCTTTTAAGCTAAAATGATTTTTTACAGAAATTACATTCCACTAGAATCTACTAGAGTTAGCTTTGCTACCAATTTATATTTATATATATATATATATATATATATATATATATATATATATATATATATATATATATATATATATATATATATATATATCAGAGTTTAGATATTAACCTGAAAATACATTCTTATCCGATGGGATTTATATTAAAAAAAAAAGAATGAAAAGAAATAAAATTGCTAATAACAGTAAAGGGAAGCAATGTAATGTTGATAAGAACATGAAATAGAATTGGTGGATAAAAGCCTGTAAAATTGAAATTGGAGCATGTATCCTGACCATGAAGACAGTTGCATTCTATTCCATTTAATTCTATTTTATGCCCATTTGAATAATATTTTATAGTTTTTGCATATCACAGCCTACTGTCTTTTCCACATTTGCCATTGTTCAAAATTACAAATTCTTTCTATTTAAAATTGTTGCATTTTGTTTCAGTTCACTGTCTTGCAGATGTGTCCTATCTCATTTTAAACCAGCTTTTGATTTATTCTCCGTTCAGATTTCTTCACTTCTAGGCTCTGTAGACATACATTTAACTTCTCACTAAGACCTGTACTGTACACACAATCTTCTACAAAATATACACTATTGCCCTAAAAAGTTTTTTTTAGAGCAGGCAGTCCTCATGTGCACTCCAGTGTTTTGATCTAATGCCGCTGTCTTTTGAACCATTATTTAATAACAATAAAGAAATAATTGACTAATTTAATTTACATTATTATGAAAGAACAATTGAAACTCAAATCTCAGACTACAGGATTGAATACTTTGCCAAACTTGTTAAAGCTCAGTAGCACAAGAATGAGACCAATTAAGTATGATGTCACTTGGCCATATGGTCCAATTATATCAAAGCACTCTGAGGCGCTAGAGAACTGCATGGGGCAATAACAACACCTTATCCAAAAAAGGTCACATACAGGATTATCTTCGAACAGGAAAAGGAAAAATAAACGATAATGAAAAATTAAACTTGATACTCTGTTGATCAATCTGGTCTTCAGCAGTTTGCATCAATCAAGTTGTTGAAGGCTTGGGTATAACTCCACCTCGGAAACTTTTTTTACTGAGTTGTGAAGCTTTTGCCATATTGCTATGTGCTTAATACAACTCACATTGATGCAAATATTTTAAAGGCATTGCTTGTGCCTCTGATCTTTCTTGATTAAAAATCTGGTTTTAAGGGAAGCAGGTGGACAACTTTAACAGCACTTCTTTACACTGTGATCAGCGGCGAGCACGACAATGGGGGACGTATTGTATGTCCACCGTGGTTGTCCTTACAAAACTTCATTATACTTCTGACTCCTTTTGTATCAGCTCAAAAGTTTGTGTTGATGTGCATGTTAGGGTGACCTAACGATTGATTCATTGAAATCCTCATTTGAGGACTAATTAGAAAACAAAATACCCTTTTTTTTTTTGCTTTTTTGCAATACTTTCTTTAACCAATGGCTTGCCAAAATCATTGAGCTAAATACATGTGTATTGCTAAAGTAGCCATTGAAAATCAGCATCTATAGATGATAACACATGGATGAAAATCCGGTCAAGCTAGTTTAACATTTTATCCTATCTGTAAGAAACACTTCAACTAGAAGCACAAAAAATCTTTTCTATAGGGCCAGATTTGTATTAGACCTCTTCCAGCGATTTTTGTGATTTTGCACTACATAGATAACTTTGTCTGTGTGAAAAGATAGTCTTCAATGATACATTAACTAAGCCTATACCTATGCACAAACCATTCTCTTTTGCAAAATGAAATCGATTTAAAAATAGTTTTCTATCACTTGGTACTCATTATTTTTTACTTGGCATCATTACATTATCATACATTCGGTGGAGTAAAAGGGAATCGCAACATTTCAGTTCAAGTCTTCTTTATTTATTTTAGATTTTGCAAGTCATAATTATTTGAAATGGTATGTATTATAGACATTATTATTACTTCGCAATATATTTACAGGATTATGAGACTATTAAAAAGAATAAGTGATTGAAATAAAAATTATGAATAAAAGAACCTTTTCACATATGGCTACTCACACCATCTTCCCTGGGCTCAAAATACAACTCATCTCCGATCTTTGACAGGGATTGAACGGCCCTTCCAAAAACTGTGAAAATAGTTTATCATACAGAAAAATAATAAAAAAAAGAGTCCAAAAAATTGTTTCAAACGATGGCTTGAAAAATTTGACTGATGAAAACTTATCTATTTTTACTCTAAATATCAATTTAACCCCGAAAATATATTCTACACAATATTTTGTTTTCCTTTGGAGCAGTGTTGTAGAAGCTATAACTTTTTGTTATAAAGTTAAATGACTGTAATATTTGTGGCTGAATGCAAACTAATACAAATACTAGATCTAGTTCAGTGACTCGCAGGTACAAATGAAAAAGTTCCATTAGATTTAGATGTGGGCATAGTGAATTATGACTTCAAATTTAAATTTCTTTTTAAGTGACATTTTTGTTAAATTTTCATTCTCTTGGCATGGAAATACATTCGTTTTTAAAATAATAATCAATCTTTAACAATGATAATTATTTGATAAACCAAATGAAGAAAAAAAATAGAAATCATCTCTCTTGATTAAAACAACCAATAGGTCAGTATCTTATAAATTCATATCATCAATATGTAGGTAAAGTATTCTTTGGAACTGATCCAACTTGAAACTTTCTATCAGCACCTTCAAATATTGCTCTCATTCAGATTCTTGCAAAATATAATTTTAAACACAAAGCTCCCATCCTTGTGAAACTGAAAGTACACGTAAAGAAATTTCAGACAGCTAGATCTAGACCTAAAATAAACTCTGGTCTGTTTCTTGAATTTTTACATAATTATCCTGATA
>JAWDGP010002557.1:0-12500 GCA_033675545.1 Elysia crispata
AAAAAGAGATAGAAAGAAGGTAGATAGGCAGATATGCAGATATACAGACAGATGCATAGATGAATAAAGAAATTATATATGGGAGATATAGGGAGAAAATAAGACAGGGCTTTACCTAGATTTTTATTGTGATTGTCGGCGCTCTGCCAATTTTCAATATTTTTGCGAACGGGGTTCAAGTAGTCTTTGGTTTACATACGAAGCAATAGAGATAAAGCTTTGTAATACACATATTCTCTACACAATTTTCTACATAGTTACCAAGCAGAGATACATAGCTGCCTTGTCTCTTTGACCTCCAAATGTCCTTAACTTGAGAGTTAAAAGACCAAGAATAAGCCGCTAATCAGTCTTTAACAGCTACTATGGTGTCCTCGTTGTCATGGAAACGGTTTTTTTTTCTGATTTTTTTTTTAGATTTAGGGAACAGAAAAAGTAAAATCTGAGGAAGCTTAGTCGGTTGAATAGGCTGTGTGTATAAGGATTTCATAGCTGCACTGCTGTTTCTACTGTCTGGACGACTTGTTAGGCCCTGTAATGCTGTGAGGAGTTCTCCTTTACAGAGTTTACCACGCTTTCTTCTCAACAATTTGGACCGGATTTTTTATCAGCAAACTCAAGCTGCTGCAGTCTCCAGTGACGGTTTGTCCATTTCTCAGGTGAGGGTCAGTCACAAGTATACCTTTCTCACAATTCCACAGACACGACAACATGAAGAACTTTCCACTTGATGGTGTCACCTTTGCCTTTTTGGGACAAGAGAAGAAGGGAGGACATTTTTGCTCTGGGCCAAAACGAAAATGCATGGATTTAATCTATTGTCACGATGTTTTTTAAAGAGATATGTGTTATTGGAGATCCATTCGAAGAAGAGTTTGCGCGAGGAGACTTCCCCTGCTTCTTTTTGCTCATTGGTAAAGAGGCGAGGTACCGATACCCACCCCGAAGAAACCTTCTTCATATAGAGTCAGTCAAAGGAGAATCAGTTCAACTAAACCTGCACTGTCAATGCTGTCGGAACCAGTTTCTTAGAGATTTACATAGGTAACTTTATCATCAGTTACCACAAAAGGTGAAGTTTCTTTTTCACGATCTTCATCTACCACTGACATGAAACCAGATTTGAATTCTCTTAACCAGTATATAGTAGTACTCTCAAAGTAGTATATCAAGAACATTAATTTGTCCGCATAAACTTGAACCTTTTCCTGAAAAATAATTGAATAATTGATTTTCTTTGAAAGCGTAAAAAAAATCGTGAAACAAGCAGCAAAAGATAAAAAAAAACAACTATTTTTCTTTTACTTTAGTTTCAATAAAAGCGTTCACAAATCCCAAATTACTGTCGAGTTCATCCTGAAAATTTGAATCTCGCGTTCCGAAGGAAATATCTAAAAGGCTGAGATCATTTTCAATAAGCCACCTTTACCCCTTCCTGCTCAGATCAAGGCTTCTTGAATTCCCCTCGAAACAAAATATATATCGGAATCTGCTGAATATGGTCTTCACCTACAGAATTAAAAGATCTCTCTCTCTCTCTCTCTCTCTCTCTCTCTCTCTCTCTCTCTCTCTCTCTCTCTCTCTCTCTCTCTCTCTCTCTCTCTCTCTCTCTCTCTCTCTCTCTCTCTCTCCCTCTCTCTATATCTTATTGGAAACAACCCCCAGTGCTTTTCATTCTTATTTCAAAGGTATCTCCAGTTTAGCCGTTATGCTCGAATTTTGTTTTCATTGAACAAAAATATTGTAAATTTGAAGCTATGACTATTACTCTACGAACTGAGCGCTATTACCTATTCGTAGACATTTTTAATACTGTAATATTATTACCGTTATTTTCGTGTTTGTTCCTGAATTATTTCCGTTACTTTAGAGAAAGATCAGTCGCATAATGATTATTATAATTTTAACACCGAAACTTCTTTCGCGTAAGATAATCATAATATGTACAAAACAAACAAAAAAAAAAGTTGTTGAAAAATTGCTCAACCTCCGAAGAAGGTATAACTATATATCATTTGATTTGGTAACGCTATACTAAAAGGTCTAAAAGGAAATAGACACACAGTAATAATACTAACAAAGATTACAAAGTGGAACATTTAAATGTTGAATTGATAGCAGTTTTGTTATTTCTTTTTTTCTGTCCTGTAATTATAAAGTTCTATGCCTATTTCCTTTTAGACCCTGTGTAATACTATTTATAGACACACACACGTCTTTTTGGATCCTTTAGAATTACAAAGTTATCCTCCCAAGTGTGGTGTTATTACTTTCTATTTGGATTAATTATATCAAAAGTAATTAATATCGTAATTCAAAAAAATGGTCTGTTGTTTGGAAATGGTAAATCTAATCTATCAAAAAGTACCACCATTTCCGTTACTTAAAATATCGAGCGAAGCATATTTCTTTACTCATTCAGCTACATCCAGATTTGCTGACAATTATGCCATTGCTTTCTTTCCAAAACATATCCGAGCTCTGTCATAAATTTTCTCCAAACACAATCTGTATCTAGATCTAGCTGTGGGCGTTGTTTGAAAGATATTTCATAACCGAACCTGTCCACCATAAATAGTTGGAGAAACACAATCTGTATCTAGATCTAGCTGTGGGCGTTGTTTGAAAGATATTTCATAACCGAACCTGTCCACCATAAATAGTTGGAGACGCTACGAGTAGTTACACCCGCCCACATAGGGCGGAGGGATGTCAGGTTGGGTTAGCACGAGTACTTCTTGATAGTGTAGATAAATCACAAGCTATCACGTCACAGTGAAAAAAAGTGTCGAATACGAGATAGAAAGATTCACAGTGACATGGTTATTATGTGCGTTTGACCTTAGCAAAACATGAGTGAAAATAGGATGGGTCTGATGCTGCTGTTTGTTTCTTCTTCTTCTTCTTCTTCTTCTTCTTCTTCTTCTTCTTCTTCTTCTTGTTCTTGTTCTTGTTCTTGTTCTTTTTCTTCTTCTTCTTCTTCTTCTCTTCCTCCTTCTATTTCTCCTTTTCCTTTTCTTTCTCCTTCTTCTTCTTCTTCTTCTTCTCCTTCTTCTTCTTCTTCTTCTTCTTCTTCTTCTTCTTCTTCTTCTTCTTCTTCTTCTTCTTCTCCTTCTCCTCCTCCTCCTCGTCCTTCTTCTTCTTCTTCTTCTTCTTCTTCTTCTTCTTCTTCTTCTTCTTCTTCTTCTTCTTCTTCTTCTTCTTCTTCTTCTTCTTCTTCTTCTTCTTCTTCTTCTTTCCCTCTTCTTCTTCTTCTTCTTCTTCTTCTTCTTCTTCTTCTTTTTCGTCTTCTTCTTCTTCTTCTTTTTCTTCTTCTTCTTCTTCTTCTTCTTCTTCTTCTTCTTCTTCCTCTTCTTTTTCTTCTCTCCAATTTTCTTCTTCCTCTTCTTATTGTTGTTGCTTCTTTGTTGTTCTTTTTCTCTTTATTTTTCTTCTCATCATCATTAATTTATCTATCTCACATACCCTTAAGAGCAAATCTTGTTGGGACCAGCCTCACTGATGTTTTATAAACAATGATTAACAGTTGTAGCTTTTACACAAAAGTACTTGCGGCTGTTTTTTTTTTTTTTTTGAACAAAAGAATTTACATTTTGCTCCTCAGTTGAAAATTATTCCTCGCTATATCATCCGAAAGGTGTCAGCTTTTTAAAAAAACCAAAATAAATCAAAATAAAAATTATTATCACCAGTTGAGCTTCAGATAAGAAACAAGCAACCCCCACGCCGAAAAAAAGCAGCAAAGCAACAACAACAACCACATATAGCCATACTTCCTCTTTCGAAGCTGTGACCGTATTTACATCAGCGCAGAAGATTTAGTATCTAACTCGAAAGCATCATAGATACTAGAGTCAATGAGAATTATACTCGTGTTATCCATACCAATCCATATTTAAATTAAGTGGAGTAATTTCAAAACCTTTTTTTTACTTCATTAGTATGGCATTGGCTTCACGAACTCTGCCATAATGACAAAGGACATGGGAGACCAAGTTAATGTGATATGGATATGGACAGTGTTATCACTGCACAGTTTTTACCAGTGTCCTTTGGAAAGAGCATTGCTAGATAATATCTACCGTGAAGGTTATTGAAGACTTAAGTGGATATTGAGCTTTATCATAAAACATTAATGCAGATTTACGCAAACATTGACCTATATGATTACTTGGATTGGACCAAATCAATAAAGCAAAACAGATCTAGGGCATACTAAATTGTCTCGTCAAAGTGGTGGGTGCCGAGTACGGATTTGGGTTCCATACATTTCCTAGTTACTGTTTGCCTCTCCTTGTGTCTCTACGTCTTTATTCCTTTCTGTCCATCTCGATAACTTCTGATATTTTGTTTATTTCATCACCAATCTCTTGTATTTTAGACCCTTAGATCTAGCTTTGCATTTCCCGGGCGCATCTTTTGTTCATAATCCTTGCATAATTATTTTCTTTTAATTGGAGAATCATTCTTAAGTCCCGTAGAGGTTAGTTTGTTTATGTTCTGTAAAGTAATTATAGCTTTGGGTGGTCCCAACCATAAAAGTCTCACTCTGTTCAATTCTTGTCCAAAGTTCGCTTTGCGATAACCATTTTTGTTTTAGTTTCTTGTATACCAGCCTGGGACATTGTTTGACTAGCTTCAATATTGAACATCTCTCCTTTCTTTCTCTGTCTGTCTGTCTGTCTTTATCTGTGTCTGTCTCTCTCTATTTCTCTCTGTCTGTCTGTATCTGTCTATCTCTGTCTGTCTGTCTCTCTCTCTTTCTCTGTCTGTCTGTCTTTATCTATGTCTGCCTGTCTGTCTGTCTGTCTGTCTGTCTGTCTGTCTCTGTCTCTGTCTCTCTGTCTCTGTCTGTCTGTCTGTCTCTCTCTCTCTTTCTCTGTCTGTCTGTCTGTCTGTCTGTCTGTCTGTCTCTGTCTGTCTGTCTGTCTGTCTGTCTGTCTGTCTGTCTGTCTGTCTCTCTCTCTCTCTCTCTCTCTCTCTCTCTCTCTCTCTTTCTCTCTCTTTCAATATACCTAGTAGTAAATCCAAATTATCCATCTATGTTTTTATTTAAATTGCTATTAAAAAAAAAGATGATAATTTTAATTTCCATAAGGTTAAAACGAGGCATGGATACAATGAACGTGTGAATATTAGGACGTTTTTCATCATATTATAAAATTTTCTCAGAACTGTTAGAACTAAACGTTCCACTAAAATCTACTCCTTGATTCAGACAATGGATACGGTTTTTTTGCAAAACTATTGAGATGACGCGTCACAAGCAGTTGCAATTTAAGTTTATACTTGAAACTGATTTTCTCATATGATCCAAAAAATATTACGCAACACTTATCAACTTATCATATTCTCTCAAGTAAGCCTATCCTCAGAAAAGACGTGCCCAATGAAAATAAAATGAAGATAAGTCTTGTTAAAAGTTAATAACATGAACAAACTTGTTGAAATTAGTCCAAAGTAAGGTACATCAGACCATACATGTAAACCAATCACGGGGCGTACCACCTGATCAGTTTTAAATCAAACTTAATCAGAAGATAATACTGAATTTTTTTTGTGTTAAAAATGTTATCTTTAAAATATATCCGAATTGTTTACTATCAGTAGAGTTGGAAAACCTGTTATCAATGTGTGACTCTGGATCCAGAGAGATCTGGTTTTTGTACGGTGGCCGGTGCGGACAGACTTAGGAAGAAAAAGAAGTCTGATATTTACTACACTCAGTCAACTCGCGGCAAAGGATCATAGACATCGAAATCATTGCTCCATAAGAATGGTATGTTTTCCTGTTTTAACATTTAAACATGATACAAAAAAATCCTCATGTTTTTAGTTTTTTTCCATACTAAATTATTGAAATTTTTAAACAAATCTGCATAAAAAGTCTGCAGAATAAAAAATTAAGAATAAAAAAAAAAATAAAAATTTATAATCAATATTTTTAAAAGCAATTTTTTAAAAAAATTTGAAGACTATTCAAACGCTATGAATTTTTTTGTTGCAGATACGTATTTGAAATATTATCATGTAACATTTTTTTTATTTCATATCCTTTTCCTAATTAGAATACAAAGAATTTATCATTCATTGATAACAAAAAAATATCGCGCAAAGTATACACTTCTGATAGTGAGTAATATCGAACCAACAAAATACGTTACAACTTGTACGCATTGCCAAGTTTAAAACACGATGCCAAATCTTAAAATCAATATCAAATTAAAACCACATCTTCGCTCCACAAGCAAATAATTTGTTTTTCAAAGGACAGATTTCTTATTCTTTTCCCTCAATTGTTATCCCTGGAATAACCCCATACAGGTTCAAGACATGGGGAGTTTTCCGTTATTCAAGAGACAATTTCGCGTGCTGAGTATATGCCTGGTGTGTTGGGCAGTTGCGTTGCCTGCTTTGACATTTTGTAAGTATCACCCATTCCTGTTTTTCCAGTCTGACAAGGAGAAGATTGTATAGCATGATAGAACTTGAAGTTTTCTGAATTTTATCAGAACATACATGGGTTGATTTTGATAAAAATTGTATTTCTTTTTTTAACAAGAACCTAAGAGAACTCTTATGAAAGCAGGCTTAACTTGAATTTATAATTTATTCTTTTTATACAAAAGTAGGCTAATGTTACTCTTTGCGATGATAAACTGTGCATGTTTAGAACCAGGGACAATGAGCTGACCGAGGGAAATGAGTTCAAGACAATGTTTCTTCTAAGTTGCGATACATACACAGGTTTATGGCGCGTTGTATGTCCCAATACTTAAAAGTATCCGACAATTCCAGATAATTATACACTACTCACACCATAACATTCTGCGGTCAATATAAATCACAGGTTCATGAGTAATAGAACGTTTACACAACCAATTCAAACTGCTCGTATAAGCATGGTCATTATTGAAGATTTAAAACCGAGGCTGCTGAAGATACAGGCCAAGTCACCGAAGTGAACAAATTTTTGCAATAAGTGTAACATTTTGGTAGAGTTAGGAAAATTAGATATTTTTGTTGTGTAGGCCTGTAAGCTGAAGCATAGTTGCGTTCTGAGTACAATTCTGTCCTAAATATGCCCAAAAGTTAAAAGAAATAGATCACTACAAAAGCACTCAAACAGGCAAAAGTTTATTCACTTCGGTTACTTGGTTTGTATTTTCAGACCTTCGTTTATGACCTATCCTAGCCTATATTCATAGTCAGCGTTTTCACAATTTTTTTTCGAGTACAATTTTTCAGACTGATACAAACCTGAATTACACCTGTAAAAATTTGATTACATTTCCGACACAATTTGATCTTATTAATCATTTACAGAAACATTGATTCAGCATGCAGATCACCACGCTTAACGTAAAATTTATTTTAACCGTGAGAGCGTAACCAGCATATATATATATATATATATATATATATATATATATATATATATATATATAATATATATTAAGGATGACTGTCTATAGCCTAGGTGTATAAATAGTAGCTGTTGTGAACAACTCGTTCATTCCCTACCTTTAGAGTTCCTATCCGTTTTTAGCTAAGTCTTCCCAAACATTCAGTTTAATCCAAAATTGATAGTCATGCATGCCCTTCACTTTAAAGCGATGAAAGTTAATACGTTGCTTTTTCATATTGAAAAGGAAATTGTTTCATTCGTAGAAAAATTCTAGAGGGGCAATTTTCTTACACCATCAAAGGGAGAAATAAATTATTTGTCTTTTCTGCGGTGCCAAATAGATTGACTTGTAACTGCCTCGCCTCGCCTACTACATATATTAATGTATTATGTGTAAAAGTTTGCTTTTTGTATTGTTTTTGTAGGGCTATATTTGTAAAAATCCTTGTTTAGTTCTGTATATTTCATACGCTTATTATGATGTAGATTTTAAATCAATAAAGCTCTGTTAATAAAGGAAATCGACCAACTCTCTACTTTCCCCAATTTGTTTTTCTTTTTTTTTTGAGATCATTCCAACGCTTATTAGAGAGCTGTGAATTTAAAAGTGTTCTGGCTTGCCGGCATTCTTAGCCGCACAGTTTTTTAATTTAAACCTACATGATAACGAATGTATAATACGCATTGAGAGACTTCAAAAGCAGATTGGGAAAGTAAAGAATTATGTAATTTTCAATGGTGTCCAAATCTTACTTTAAAAGTATGGCTCAAGGTTATGAATTGGAGTAAACTTACTTTTAAAAATGTGCCATCTTGGTAAAGATTGGTTGTATGTATGTTGTGCCTGGTGTATGGTTAAAATAATCTCTTGCATTGTCGCGAGTAGCCAATCGTAAACATTATACCTTTTATCTTAATAAAATGTAATTGAAGCACTCTATTTTCTAACACAATTCGCAAGAAAGCCATGAAGAACTGTCATTGCTTGGTTTGCGAGAGTAGAACATAGAAAAAGTTTTTGTCCCCTCTTCCTTTCTACGATGTCCATTTCTCTTTGATGCTATGAAAATCCAGAGCAAGTTTAATTTTGGCGTATATATTAAAGGTCAGAAAACATTTTTTTAAGAATTTATGTGTGTTTTTGTCTGTCTGTCTGTCTGTCCGTCTGTCTGTCTGTCATTCTGTCTCTGTCTCTCTCTGTCTCTGTCTCTCTCTCTCTCTCTCTCTCTCTCTCTCTCTCTCTCTCTCTCTCTCCTTCTCATATACCTGCATGAAGATTTCAACCACATGACTAATTCTTCTATCCTGTTAAATTATTTGCAGCATACCCAAATGTGGACCGTAAGTGTACGGCCAACCGTAAGGGCTTACCTGCCTGTAACTTCAATACCAACAACTGCTTCGTCAGCGACAGTAAAGGCTCTTGGACGCATGTGAAAGAAGGCAAGAATGGACCCGTGACTCCTTATGAGAGTGAGTGCACTGGCTTCAACATTAGTGTTGGCTTCGATACTTACAAAGCACAATCATTTAAACCTTAAAATATAAGCTACCTTCTTTCTTACAACTTAAACCTGATAATATAAGCTACTTGCATCCATATAACTTGAACCTGAAAATATAGCTGCCTTGATCCATACAACTTAAATTTCAAAACATAAGCTAATTTCATCCATAGAACTTAACTCTGAAAATAAAGGCTACCTTCATCCACACAACTTAAATTTGAAAACATAAACTCTTTCATCCATACAACTTTATCCTGAAAATATTATCTGCCTTGATCCATACAACTTTCATCTGAAAGTGTGAGCTGCCTTTATGCATACAACTTAAACCTGAAAATAAACGCTATCTTCATCTATGCGACAGTTTTTTTTTAAATGTGTGTCCTTTCCTCCTCCTCCTCCTGCTCTGCTCTCTTCTCTTCTCAGCTACACACACAGACACTCACAGACAGACGCACACACAAACACACACTGACACACACAGACAGACACGCACATATTGCTCCGACACTCTCCATGATTGAAATGCAGATAAGCTTATACTGTCTGGATTGAGGGCACAAAGTTCCCGGAAGCTTTAAAATTCCCGAACAAGTAGATATCCTTTATTTTTCTAAGCACGAAATTTCTTGAATTGATGTTTCCTCTTTTGATAAAATACTGATACAGTAAGTTGATGATCAAAATGATCAAAATGATAATACAGTAACTTAATGATCAAAATCATGATACTGCCACTAGATGATGAAGATAATGATACAGTAATTTGATGATCAAAACGATGATAAATAAAGTGGGGATCAATTTATGATACAAAAAGTTGACGATTAAAATAATGATATACATATAGTAAGCTTATGATCAAAATGATAATGCAATCAATGGATGATCAAAATAATAATAAATAAGTTGATGATCAAAATGATAATACAGTTATTTGATGATTGATGCAATGATACTGTAAGTTGATGATCAATAACTTGATACAAACCGTTGATGACACACTAAGTTAGTTGATGATTTAAATGATAGTAGCTATGACGTTGAAGATAAAAATGGCGGAAAAAAGGTTGAAAAATTGAACTGAAGGACTAAATCTCTTTGAAGATTTTTTTGTAGATGTTATTTAATCGCATGAATTATGATTATTTTCTTCTCAGAGGGATATGTGTACTTGGACGGTAAAAATAGTCAAGGCGAGCCCATAAAAATGCACTCAGAGATTTCAAGCGGCACTAGGGCGATCTGTGTTGATTTTTACTATGCCAGCACCGGAGACGCCTCAATTCCTATCAATATCTACATTCAGAAGGATAGTACTAGATATGCTCGTGTGCGTCAAATCAAGGCTAACACAGGCGGCGAATGGCAAAACGATACCTTCTCTTGCTGTTTACCTAATTTGAACAATTCTATCAAGGTAAGAAAAGGAAAACCAAAAACAAATGAAAAGTTATTAAACGGCTGTTGCTCATAGTGTCCAACATTAGATTTCATTTAGAGGAGCAAGTGTGCATACTTGGCAATTTATGATATGTATTATTCGATTTGATTTAGAAAAGCAACTGTACATATTTAGCAATTTATGTTATGTATTATAAGATTTGATTTAGAAAAGCAACTGTACATATTTAGCAATTTATGGTATGTATTATAAGATTTGATTTAGAAAAGCAACTGTACATATTTAACAATTTATGGTGTGTATTATTCGATTTTATTTAGAAAAGCAACTGCACATATTTAGCGCTTTAATGGACGTCGCATGTCTCCTCGTTGTTATGTTAGTCTATCAGTTTTCCTTCATCTACATTAACTTCTCCTGGCATCTCCACTATATTAGGTCCTTTATACATTGTTAAAACAAAAGTCATTTAAAATTTTTGTACAAAGCGCTCTCTCTCTCTCTCTCTCTCTCTCTCTCTCTCTCTCTCTCTCTCTCTCTCTCTCTCTCTCTCTATCTCTCTCTCATCCCTAAACCCACGTTATGATTCTATCAATTCCTTCTACTTCTTTTTTTCCATTACTCTGGCCCACAATTTTTTTCTTTTTTTTTTTTTTTTTTTTTCAAGTTTCAACTTACATTTTTTTGGTGCCTCCTTTCTAAATCAACAATAACAAAAATAACATTGATCATGAAAAATGTGAATTTCAAGTAAATAATAATAATAATAATAATAATAGTAATAATAATAATAATAATAATAATAATAATAATTATAATAATAATAATAATAATAATAATAATAATAATAATAATAATAATAATAATAATAATAATAATAATAATAATAATAATAATAATAATAATAATAATATAATAATAACAATAATAATAATAATAATAATAATAATAATAATAATAATAATAATAATTATAATAATAATAATAATAATAATAATAATAAAAATAATAATAATAATAATAATAATAATAATAATAATAATAATAATAATAATAATAATAATAATAATAATAATAATAATAATATTAATAACAATAATCATAATAATAAAAGTAATAATGATAATAATGATAATGATAATAATGATAATAATATTAATAATAATAATAATAATAATAATAATAATAATAATAATAATAATAATAATAATAATAATAATAATAATAATAATAATAATAATAATAATAATAATAATAATAATAATAATAATAATAATAATAATAATAATGATAATAATAATAATAGTAATAAAAAGCAAACAAAAAAAAACAACAAAAAACGAACGTGTCATTTCATCTTGCAATCACCATCAGTTTGCAGTAGAGGCCACATCAACTGAAGCCGGGATAGCAGCCATCGACTACATGGACATTCGACTTTCCAAGATGTCGTGCGAGAACAATGAGCTAGTATGCTACCCACCTCTGCCCTCCCAGGGTCCCATGGATCCCCCCAATAATGCCCCGGCATGCCCTTCCAATCAAGAGAAGCTAGACAACTTGTCTTGTGACTTCACCGCAGAAAATAAAACCTCTCCACAAAACTGCGGGTGGAAGGTTGCCCCAGGTTGGGATATCAGACAAAAGTGGAATGGAACAGGTTTGAAGTCTGCACTTGTATAATTTTTTCTTTAAAAAAATCCATAATTATAGCCTTCTGACTTAAGCATTTCCTTGTCCTAAAATTAAGAATAAGTAAAAGAAAGATTTATGCTCAAGACGGTTAAAAAATACACTCGGAATGTTTTAATCCATTAATAAATATAGAACCATTTCATGCAAGAACTGTTTAGGTCTCTTTGAGTAAAACTTTCTCTAGACACTATTTTTAATTGTTTTAGTTGTTAAAGAGAAACGTTTAAAAACAAGAACTTGGGTTTGTTATTGCTTTTGTATTTGACATTTAAAAATTATCCCACCAAAATATGCGATTGATGAATTTATGAACAAATCTTGTTACTCTGAACCAGCCGTTCTTTTTCAACTTCATTTCAAAAATGCTTTCTTTGGGGGAATATTACTAAACATGAATAATAGCATTATATTTTCTCCACTAAGGATGTTTAATCTCAAAGCAATGTTGTTGTTCTATTACCAGGTCAATACGATATCATCTACA
>JAWDGP010002557.1:22500-25000 GCA_033675545.1 Elysia crispata
GCAACGTATTAACGTTCATCGCTTTAAAGTGAAGGGCATGCATGACTATCAATTTTGGACTAAACTGAATGTTTGGGAAGACTTAGCTAAAAACCGATAGGAACTCTAAAGGTAGGGAATGAACGAGTTGTTCACAACAGCTACTATTTATACACCTAGGCTATAGACAGTCATCCTTAATATATATATATTATATATATATATATATATATATATATATATATATATATATATATATATATATATATATATGCTTATTACGCTCTCACGCTAAAAATAAATTTTACGTTAAGCGTGGTAGATTCTGCATGCAGAATCAATGTTTCTGTAAATGATTTAATAAAATCCAAGAATTGTGTCAAATGTAATCAAATTTTTACAGAGTGTACTTCAGGTTGTATCAGTCTGAAAAATTGTACTCGAAAAAAAATTGTGAAAAACGCTGACTATAAATATAGGCACAGGATAGGTCATAAATGAAGTATCTGAAAACCTAGACCAAGTAACTTGAAGTGAATAAACTTTTGCCTGTTTGAGTGCTTTGTAGTGATCTTATTTCTTTTAACTTTTAGGCATATTTAGAGTTGACAAGAATTGTACTCAGAACAGTAACTATGTTTCCAGCTTTACAGGCCTTCACAACAAAAATATCTGAATTTTCCTAACTCTACCAAAAATGTTACACTTACTGCAAAAATTTGTTCACTTCGGTGACTTGGCCTGTATATCTTCAGCAGCCTCGGTTTTAAATCTTCAATGATGACCATACTTCTTATACAGAGCAGTTTGAATTGGTTAGTTCATAGACGTTCCTATTACCTTTCATGAACCTTTGATCCATATTGACCAGCAGAATATTTATAGTTATTGAGTAATTAATATAATTATTCTGGAATTGTCGGATACTTTTGAAGTATTAGGACATACAACGCGCCATAAACACTGTGTAGGGATTGCAACTTAGAAGAAACATTGTCTTGAACTCCATTTCCTCGGTCAAAGCTCATTGTCATCCTAGGTTCTAAACATGCCACAGTTTATACATCGCAAAGAGTAACATTAGTCTATTTTTGGTAAAAAGAATAAAATTATAAATTCAAGTTAAACCCTGCTTTTTCATAAGAGTTCTCTTGAAGTTCTTGTTAAAAAGAAATTACAATTTTTATCAAAATCAACCTGTATGTATGTTTCTGATAAAATTCAGAAAACTTCAAGTTCTATCATGCTATACAATCTTCTCCTTGTCAGACTGGAAAAACAGGAATGGGTGATACTTTACAAAAATGTCAAAGCAAGGCAACGCAACTGCCCAACACACCGAAGGCATATACTCAGCACGCGAAATTGTCTCTTGAATAACGGAAAACTCCCCATGTCTTGAACCTGTATACCTGGGGTTATTCCATAGGATAACAATTGAGGGAAAAGAATAAGAAATCTGTCGCTTTTGCAAAACAAATTATTTGCTTGTGAAGCGAAGTGATGTTGTTTTAATTTGATATTGATTTTAAGATTTGGCATACGTGTTTTAAACTTGGCAATGCGTACAAGTTGTAACGTATTTTGTTGGTTCGATATTACTCACTGAATACAGAAGTACTTATACTTTGCGCGATATTTTTTGTTATCAATGAATGATAAATTCTTTGTATTCTAATTAGGAAAAGGATATGAAATAAAAAAAATGTTACATGATAATATTTCAAATACGTATCTGCAACAAAAAAATTCATAGCGTTTGAATAGTCTTCAAAATTTTTTAAAAAATTGCTTTTAAAAATATTGATTATAAATTTTTATTTCTTAATTTTTTTATTCTGCAGACTTATTATGCAGATTTGTTTAAAAATTTCAATAATTTAGTATGGAAAAAAAACTAAAAACATGAGGATTTTTTGTATCATGTTTAAATGGTAAAACAGGAAAACATACCGTTCTTATGGAGCAATGATTTCGATGTCTATGATCCTTTGCCGCGAGTTGACTGAGTGTAGTAAATTTCTGACTTCTTTTTCTTCCTAAGTCTGTCACGCGGCGGCCACCGTACAGTAACCTAGATCTCTCTGGATCCAGAGTCACACATTGACTAACAGGTTTTTCCAACTCTACTTGATAGTAAACAATCTCGGATATATTTTAAGAGATAAACATTTTTAACACAAAAAAATTCAGTATTATCTTCTGATTAAAGTTTGATTTTAAAACTGATCCAGGTGGTATTCCGTGATTGAGTTTACATGTATGGTCTTTGAGGCTGTATCTTTTTATTTCTTTGGACTTCAATTTCAACAAGTTTTGTTCATGTGTTATTAACTTTTAAATAAGATCTTTATCTTCATTTTATTTTCATTGGGCACGTCTTTTCTGAGGATAGGCTTACTTGAGAGAATATGATAAGTTGATAAGTGTTGGGTAATATTTTTTTGATCATATGAGAAAATCAGTTTCAAGTATAAACTTAAATTGCAACTGCTTGTGACGCGTCATCTCAATAGTTTTG
>JAWDGP010002557.1:27500-32500 GCA_033675545.1 Elysia crispata
TGTGACTTATCTACATTATCAAGAAGTACTCGCGCTAACCCAACCTGACATCCCTCCGCCCTATGTGGGCGGATGTAACTACTCGTAGCGTCTCCAACTATTTATGGTGGACAGGTTCGGTTATGAAATATCTTTCAAACAACGCCCACAGCTAGATCTAGATACAGATTGTGTTTCTCCAACTATTTATGGTGGACAGGTTAGGTTATGAAATATCTTTCAAACAACGCCCACAGCTAGATCTAGATACAGATTGTGGTTGGAGAAAATTTATGACAGAGCTCGGATATATTTTGGAAAGAAAGCAATGGCATAATTGTCAGCAAATCTGGATGTAGCTGAATGAGTAAAGAAATATGCTTCGCTCGATATTTTAAGTAACGGAAATGGTGGTACTTTTTGATAGATTAGATCTACCATTTCGAAACAACAGACCATTATTTTGAATTACGATATTAATTACTTTTGATATAATTAATCCAAATAGAAAGTAATAACACCACACTTGGGAGGATAACTTTGTAATTCTAAAGGATCCAAAAAGACGTGTGTGTGTGTCTATAAATAGTATTACACAGGGTCTAAAAGGAAATAGGCATACAACTTTATAATTACAGGACAGAAAAAAAGAAATAACAAAACTGCTATCAATTCAACATTTAAATGTTCCACTTTGTAATCTTTGTCAGTATTATTACTGTGTGTCTATTTCCTTTTAGACCTTTTAGTATAGCGTTACCAAATCAAATGATATATTTCTTCGGAGGTTGAGCAATTTTTCAACAATTTTTTTTTTTTTTTTTTTTTTTTTTTTTTTTTTTTTTTTGTACATATTATGATTATCTTACCCGAAAGAAGTTTCGGTGTTAAAATTATAATAATCATTATGCGACTGATCTTTCTCTAAAGTAACGGAAATAGTTCAGGAAGAAACATGAAAATAACGGTAATAATATTACAGTATAAAAAATGTCTACGAATAGGTAATAGCGCTCAGTTCGTAGAGTAATAGTCATAGCTTCAAATTTACAATATTTTTGTTCAATGAAAACAAAATTCGAGCATAACGGCTAAACTGGAGATACCTTTGAAATAAGAATGAAAAGCACTGGGGGTTGTTTCCAATAAGATATAGAGAGAGGGAGAGAGAGAGAGAGAGAGAGAGAGAGAGAGAGAGAGAGAGAGAGAGAGAGAGAGAGAGAGAGAGAGAGAGAGAGAGAGAGAGAGAGAGAGAGAGAGAGAGAGAGAGAGAGATCTTTTAATTCTGTAGGTGAAGACCATATTCAGCAGATTCCGATATATATTTTGTTTCGAGGGGAATTCAAGAAGCCTTGGATCTGAGCAGGAAGGGGTAAAGGTGGCTTATTGAAATGATCTCAGCCTTTAGATATTTCCTTCGGAACGCGAGATTCAAATTTTCAGGATGAACTGACAGTAATTTGGGATTTGTGAACGCTTTTATTGAAACTAAAGTAAAAGAAAAATAGTTGTTTTTTTTATCTTTTGCTACTTGTTTCACGATTTTTTACGCTTTCAAAGAAAATCAATTATTCAATTATTTTTCAGGAAAAGGTTCAAGTTTATGCGGACAAATTAATGTTCTTGATATACTACTTTGAGAGTACTACTATATACTGGTTAAGAGAATTCAAATCTGGTTTCATGTCAGTGGTAGATGAAGATCGTGAAAGAAACTCACCTTTTGTGGTAACTGATGATAAAGTTACCTATGTAAATCTCTAAGAAACTGGTTCCACAGCATTGACAGTGCAGGTTTAGTTGAACTGATTCTCCTTGACTGTCTCTATATGAAGAAGGTTTCTTCGGGGTGGGTATCGGTACCTCGCCTTTTTACCAATGAGCAAAAGAAGCAGGGAAGTCTCCTGCAAACTCTTCTTCGAATGGATTCCAATAACACATATCTCTTTAAAAACATCGAGACAATAGATTAAACATGCATTTTTCATTTTGGCCCAGAACAAAAATGTCCTCCCTTCTTCTCTTGTCCCAAAAAGGCAAAGGTGACACCATCAAGTGGAAAGCTCATGTTGTCGTGTCTGTGGGATTGTGAAGGTATACTTGTGACTGACCACCTGAGAAATGGACAAACCGTCACTGGAGACTGCAGCAGCTTGAGTTTGCTGATAAAAATCCGGTCCAAATTGTTGAGAAGAAAGCGTGGTAAACTCTGTAAAGGAGAACTCCTACAGCATTACAGGGCCTAACAAGTCGTCCAGACAGTAGAACAGTGCAGCTATGAAATCCTTATACACACAGCCTATTCAACCGACTAAGCTTCCTCAGATTTTATTTTTCTGTTCCCTTAATCTAAAAAAAAAAAAATCAGAAAAAAACCGTTTCCATGACAACGAGGACACCATAGTAGCTGTTAAAGACTGATTAGCGGCTTATTCTTGGTCCTTTAACTCTCAAGTTAAGGACATTTGGAGGTCAAAGAGACAAGGCAGCTGTGTATCTCTGCTTGGTAACTATGTAGAAAATTGTGTAGAGAATATGTGTATTAAAAAGCTTTATCTCTATTGCTTCGTATGTAAACCAAAGACTACTTGAACCCCGTTCGCAAAAATATTGAAAATTGGCAGAGCGCCGACAATCACAATAAAAATCTCGGTAAAGCCCTGTCTTATTTTCTCCCTACATCTCCCATATATAATTTCTTTATTCATCTATGTACCTGTCTGCATATCTGCATATCTGTCTATCTACCTTCTTTCTATCTCTTTTTCTCTATTATTTATCTAGCTCTAGCCTCTTTACCTTCTTGCTCTCTTCTTTGTCTACCATTGTTTGTTTTTTGTTTTTTTTTGTTATTTTTCTGTCTCGTTTTTCTCTATTTTAAAATATTTTGATTCTGTCCCTCACTCAACACTTTCAAACTTGCAATATTATAAATATAACCAAAACATAAGGCCGCCCAGTCTGTGACCCAATCAATCAAAAGTCAAAGCTATACTGTCGAAATCCCAAAGATAAAACATCATTAGGGAGAAGATAAAACGATAAGAACAAAACAACAGCTGCATCCTGACATTCTAATGCTTTTTTTCCCTTGTGTTAAGTAGTTGCGTACGACGTCACCAAAGATAACCTTGTTAGAACATTTTTTTTTTTTACGAGTGGTTTTATCTTGATGTCTCAACACCGAGATTACAGACTCTCTAAAAACACACCCTCAAAAAATAATTGTTTGTCATTAAGCGGTCTTCCCCATACGCTGTTGATATCTAAATAGAACAAAGAAACATCAACCATGAGCGAGATAGGGCAATGGGGAAATAATGTACCTCTAAAACACAAATCAAATTGCCGAGACAGCCAAAATGAAGGCTGGGAGAAGAGGAGTCAGACAGAGGGGAAGGAGAAAGATACAGAGAGGGTAATAGGATATAGGAGAGGAAGAGAACGATAGAGAAAGAATGGACAAGAGAGAAAGGGAGAGAGAGAGAGAGAGAGAGAGAGAGAGAGAGAGAGAGAGAGAGAGAGAGAGAGAGAGAGAGAGAGAGAGAGAGAGAGAGAGAGAGAGAGAGAGAGAGAGAGAGAGAGAGAGAGAGAAACACTTCCCGAAAGTAAGGTAAATTTGATTGGCTGATGAATCAACAAAGTCGAGAAAAACAAAGTTGCCCGATATTTCTGTCAAATTCAATCTGTTAGTAAAGTACCTTAAGGAAAATGTAACAAACACTCACAGAAATGAAAATAGATAAGGGCGGACACTACCAAAGACCGAGAGATTTATATATTTATATTCCGTGGATAATCTTTTATCAAGGTGTTAAAAATTCGTTATAACAAACTTGGTAGTGGAGGGATGTGTGTGTGTGTGTGGGTGTGGGGGATGCGGAGAAAAGCACTTATTAGATCACTTATCTTTGATGAAAATTCTGACACCTTGTGGGTTTGTTTCCTTTTTCATTTTATTTTGTTGGGTTTTTTTTTTTTTGGGGGGGTTGGTTTTTTTTTTTCGATTTCATATTCGTTGCTTCTTTTCCATCGCTTCACTGCACTGAACGCTGACCCTTATATTTTCCACAGAAAGCCAGATTACAATTATGTTTTTCCTTTCATATAGGCCGTCCGTAATTCCATGAGTTCAGGCTTTTTTATGTTTCAAATTGAATTTTTTACAATTTTTTTCTGAATAAATTTAATTTCGCCAGAAAACCTGCACTAACAGGCAATAATTTCCCATTTCGCTCAAACTAGGAATAAAGCGGTATCAATTGTATTTGTTGAGAGTCCTGATTCACCCAAAACTCTAGCAGTTCAATGAAGTGAAGGGCCAGAACCGATATATTTGTGAATACTCCCAAAACTCTAGCAGTTCAATGAAATGAAGGGCCAGCACCGGTATATTTGTGAATACTCCCAAAACTCTAGCAGTTCAATGAAATGAAGGGCCAGCACCGGTATATTTGTGAATACTCCCAAAACTCTAGCAGTTCAATGAAATGAAGGGCCAGCACCGGTATATTTGTGAATACTCCCAAAACTCTAGCAGTTCAATGAAGTGAAGGGCCAGCACCGGTATATTTGTGAATACTCCAAAAACTCTACCAGTTGAAGGAGGGGAAGGGCCAGCACCAGTATATTTGTGAATACTCCAAAAACTCTAGCAGTTTAATGAAGTGAAGGACCAGCACCGGTATATTTGTGAATACTCCCAAAACTCTAGCAGTTCAATGAAGTGAAGGGCCAGCACCGGTATATTTGTGAATACTCCCAAAAAAACTCTAGCAGTTCAATGAAGTGAAGGGCCAGCACCGGTATATTTGTGAATACTGGTTGATCAGAACAAGTCAAAGTCAGACTACGACACTTTCTTTCAGTAATTGCGGGGGTTAAATTAGAAAACTCGTTGATTATCTTTAAGAGCATATTTTTTTTTAAAAGAAATGTATTAAAAAAACGATTTTCTTTTTCTTCTACTTACAACATAGTGAATGGTATAGATAAAACTAAGAAAACCGTTAAGGGTGGAA
>JAWDGP010002557.1:35000-40000 GCA_033675545.1 Elysia crispata
TTACAACTCACAACTAGGGAAGACCTCGAACACCTAAGATGCATCGCCCAGAACAGACAGCAATGGAGAGAACTGTCGACGAGAATCCGAAAAGCTGCCGAAGCGCCCCCGTCGGACGACTGAGACGCGGAAGGCCCTAAGTCTAAGTCAAGTAAGTCATTATTATTATTATTATTATTATTATTATTATTATTATTATTATTATTAGTAGTAGTAGTAGTAGTAGTAGTAGTAGTAGTAGTAGTAGTAGTAGTAGTAGTAGTAGTAGTAGTAGCAGTAGTAGCAGTAGTAGTAGTAGTAGCAGTAGTAGTAGTAGTAGTAGTAGTAGTAGTAGTAGTAGTAGTAGTAGTAGTAGTAGTAGTAGTAGTAGTAGTAGTAGTAGTAGTAGTAGTATCGTACCATACTTTAAACTGCACCGGCAGTCTGAAGAAGGGAAAAAATGGAATCTGACTGCAAATAATTATTATTGCTTAAAAAGCCTGCAAGATCAAAGAGTTTGTTCTTACAAGCGGTTTTTCATTTTTGCTTATTTTGTTTTAGTGTGTTCGGCCAAACTTGTTTTTTACTTTAAAGAGAAAAAATGATTTTCATCTTCGTCACCACTGTCTTTTTCTTCTTTTTTCATCATATTGGTCCTTTTTTATTTTCGTTTTGTTTTCATTTTTTTTTTCCTAGCCTCTGTGATCATTAAGGTAGGCACAAGCTTGACCGTGTTGTTTTTAGAATGTGCAGCCTGTCTGTTTATTTTCTAGCGTGATCTTTCTACGGAATGGCTAAGGTCGAAGAGATTGAAATGGTGAATATTGAACTGGCAGGATGAAAGGTCATGAGTTAAGGGTAAACTAAGTCTCGGTGAGTGAAAACACTAAACAGCATGTTGAAATTGGGGAATCTTTAGGTTGAATATACGGTGGTAGAGGTTTAGATACGCTGCCTTCCAGCGCACTAACATTCTACAATACTTTTTGGTTCGATTTAATATGGTTTAAAGTTTACTTGAAAACTTGCAACATGAAACAAAATGCAATTTTACGTGATCCTTTTCTCATAAAATTTGTTATCATCAGGTAGAGTGAAACTCCCATTTTGTTATACCAGTAATGCTAAATCTTGTTTCTTATCAAGTTACCTTTGAAAATGATAAAAATAACTCTCTAGCTTTCTTTATACACGCATATATATATATATATATATATATATATATATATATTTATATATTTATTTATAATATTTCATGCTACCTGTACAAACAGTTCCAAATTAAGGACTATGACATGAATATATCAATTTTTTTTGTTTGTATATAAATAATCCTTTACATCTTTTCCTTCCTTAGTCACCGTTTTCTCCTACACTCTGTTGTCCGTTACTATTATTAGACCTTAGTGCCTAAAGACTAGTTTGAGGTCTACCATAAGTAAAACAAGAGGAGGATAGATAGGTGTCTATTCGTCTTATTCAGCTCTTAGTATAAATCGATTTATACACTCAAGTTTTGCATTTTGTATAAACTTTGCATAACTTAAAATTATTAGTATGTAGTCATGATGAAATTCACTTTCTGCCACGTAGACTAAAGACCTTCCACATTATTTTGCTTTGTAAAAGCCTGTTTTAGCTTCTCCTTCATCTGCGAGAACTGAACGTTGAAATCTGAGCAATATTAGTGCTGATGTTTTTTTTTTTAGCTTTTGGACTGAAAATTATTTTCCCCTCCAACGATAAGATAAAAATATTATTAATAAACTGGAGTAACTGATAAAAATTTTCCGATTATTATCACAGGACATGATTATGTTATGTTTTCTTTTTTTTTTTCTTTATTCCTCCTTCCTTCTCGGTACTTTCTTTTCCTTCTCCTTTCGCTTCAGAAGCCCCTTTACCACTGATTATTTTCTCCCCTTTCTTCTCCTCCCCCACTGCCTCTCTCGTATTTTCCCGATATCCTTTAAAAAAGTTAGGTCTCCAGCCAAGGATCCGCTAAACGTCACCGAAATCTTTTGACCATGGCACCAGCACCAGAAGCAGCAGCTGCTGCTGTTTTTAAACAATGTATTAACCTTGACCTTCATGCTCTGGCGTCAAAAATGTGCCTCTGAGCAAAAGGAAAATTTTTCCCCTAACACCACGCGCCCAGTCCTCGTCTGACCCTCAAACGATGTTGTTGTTGCTGTGAACGTCACCTTCGCTCTGTTTTACCAGGATGTCTTTGTCTAGTGGAGAATGAGAGACGGAGAGTTACAAGCTGAAGTACGATTCTAGATACTTGTACGAGAATATTCCTTCAGGGTTCAAGTTAGTGCGTTGTTGTATACCTACCTTTCGCTTTGTGACTGGTGGTGTGTGAGTCAAATTCTTCAAGAAAACTAATTTACTATTTTATTTAGAAAAACTGCAAGAAAAATCTTCGTCATAAAACCTAGATCTGGATCTACATCGTGGGGATTTTCAATCATTCAATCAAATTTAATGTGACCTTCAAAAGAATTGTTTGATGGGAACTCGATGGAAGAAGACAGGAAGATGTGTGTGTGTGTGTGTGTGTGTGACAGAGAGACAGACAGAGACACAGAGAGATAAATAGAAAGATACAGAGCTAGAGATAGAGATACAGAGACACAGAAAGATACAGAGAGAGAGAGAGAGAGAGAGAGAGAGAGAGAGAGAGAGGGGGGGAGGGGAGAGAGACCGCAGCACGTGTGAAGCTGTGATGAAGTCAGTGTGTGCTTGGCGAAAGGCACTGGGTCCTTTGTTTGCCTGCACCGGATGGGTTTAAACCTTTCTCCCTCTGCGGCTATATGAGGACAGACAGCGGGCGGGCTAACGGTTTGTGCGTGGCATCGGCTTCATGGGAGAGAGAGAGAGAGAGAGAGAGAGAGAGAGAGAGAGAGAGAGAGAGAGAGAGAGAGAGAGAGAGAGAGAGAGAGAGAGGGAAAGAATAGAGGTCGACATTACGGGAAATGCCAGAGAGTGCGGAGGGAGGGAAGTCAAACTTGTCTGCATTTCGTTGTGCCCGGTAGAAAGGCAGAAAATGGGGAAAAAACTGAGGTGGGTCGGGGTAGAGAGATAGAGATGGATAAATATGTCTTTCTTAGCCACTGGCACTCTTTTCTTTGCTTTACTGCATCTCTCTTTCTCTCTCTCTCTCTCTCTCTCTCTCTCTCTCTCTCTCTCTCTCTCTCTCTCTCTCTCTCTCTCACACGTTCACCTCTCCCCTCATCGCCACTTGTCTCCTTCTAAGCGGTCAAGTTACCAACTCGTGTACAAAGCATCCATGCCTCCGTCACAACGCCTGGAGACTGGCGCAAGGGTTGAACCAGTGGCTCCTCTATCAATGGGGCATGTGGACTAGGGCCTGATTTCTTGCAACATTGGATCGAACTAAGCTTTATATAGATTTCACGTCTGGGGAAAGTCCCATTCCACTAGAAAGAAACTGCTTTAAAATGTAGGTTGTCGCAGCGCTTTGCTGCATAAAACTGGTGCGCATGTTTTAGACCTGCCGCATTTCCCTGGGCAAGCCATGCCAAAAACCAAGAAAATTTGTAACTAGATCTAGTGAAAGATAATAATCAACTCCCACAATTATTCCAGTCGCCGCGTATTATTCTGTGGAAAGCTAACAAATTACGACATTGTACGTGCCAGTTTGTGTTTGTGCGAGATACGTGGCTCTGATTTGCATTTCTTACTGTTAAATTAAAAGGATCTAGATCTAGGGACTTGTGAACGCAGTGCAGTCATGATTATTAAGGCCATAGGCCTGCAACTGTAAGAGGCAGGCAGTGTGACATGTTGACAGGCACACTGCCATAACACTAACTAACAGTGACACACTGACAAACATTCCGTAAACAAAGTATGACTGGTGTGTAGTGTAGTGCCAAAAACAGCTGATGTTACATGGTGCACTCAGATTTTAAATACTTTTTTCTGTGTTTTTGTACGAATGTAAGCCATTATCTGTTTGATTTAGATTTAGAAAGCTAGAAATCTGAAATTTGATGCGGTGTTGTTCCAAATATTCTTATCTCTTAGTCTGCAAAGAACATGAAAAGAACTTGGAACGAAGCAGATTGAAGTTAAAATAAAACAGCCTTACCCGGTACACTAAACAGTATTCTAGATCTGGATTTAATCTGCAATACAACAATTATTTCTATAATATGCATCTTTCATTTGCGTCAGCATCGATCAGGATTTGGTCGCATCTTAACTTATTAGATTTAAACATTATTTAAGAATTTAATGAGGCTTTGTTTATACTTTAATATATGAATAGTAATAAGCAAGTAAAGATATTTTATAATCCCTGTGTACTTATCTTAATTTAATGTCATACTTTTCTTTACCACCAGACTGTCATCTTTATTAACGCTTAGTTTTTTTATGACGAGTTCATACGCAGATTTTTATCCCGATCTTTCCTCATATAATATTCAGGTTTCAGATAACAGCAAATCTAGAATCGGAAAAATAAGTAAAAAAATTAGGCACAGAGGCTTGCAAACCCAGAGGAATATGTTGCAGGACACAAAGACAGCACAGACACATTAACATTAAGTATCCTGATCTAGATCTGGTTGTGCATCAGTTGCTTTGAGAGACGGCCATGTCTTTCGAAGAGGATGATAATTCCAGTAGTGTCAACTGTGACGGTATAGATTTCAAATGGATGAACGATGAGACTGATAATTCTGCCGATGAAGACGATCATCGCATTGATAGGCATGGGTAAGATTGCTTTGGTTTTCTATACTTCTTCTTCTTCTTCTTCTTCTTCTTCTTCTTCTTCTTCTTCTTCTTCTTCTTCTTCTTCTTCTTCTTCTTCTTCTTCTTCTTCTTCTTCTTCTTCTTCCTCTTCTTGTCATTGTTCTTCTTCATTTTCTTGTTGTTGTTGTTGTTGTTGTTGTTTTTCTTCTTCTTCTTCTTTTTCTTCCTTTTCTTCTTCTTCTTCTTCTTCTTCTTCTTCTTCTTCTTCTTCTTCTTCTTCTTCTTCT
>JAWDGP010002557.1:45000-110000 GCA_033675545.1 Elysia crispata
ACTCTTCAAACCCCCGTCAAGCAGCTTTGTCTGTTCAGTCTATTATCTTCTCTCGTTTTTTTCCTTCCATTCTCTCTCTTTATCTTTCTCTTTTTTTTCTCTCTTCCTTTCTCACTCTCCCACACACACACACACTCTCTCTCTCTCTTTTCTATTTCTACCTCCAGCCCTTTCGATTGGCATTTAGAGATGCCTTATAGTTATGCTCTCTTCTCATCATAAGGTTAAAAAAAATAATAAGGGAATAAAGCACCGTTATAACATTGCATGTGCATTCCACAATCATTGATAACTTTATCATCATAAATCCCAAAACTATACAACGATAGTTAAAAAACTGATATCCATTTTTTCCAACTTTATGTTACCCTATTTGAAAGATGAAACATTTCAGACTGATATTTTTCCCATTGAACTACAATATCACTTAGAACTTGATTCGGTCCAGAATTCTAATCTCCTAGGACACCTACCACCTCTTAATTACCTCCAACATTAACGTAACACCTCCACAAACATCCGCACGATTCATTCCCACACCCTTAACTTAATCTTATTATTACCACAAACTCTTACCGAATCCTTTTATTACACACATAAAATCCGGAAACAACATAAACTATATAGACTCGTCTGGGAATAGGTTCTTTGACCAACTTAGGGGACGTTAAAGATAAGCAGAGCACTTGAAGTAAACGGAACCAGGTCTGGATAGCGCGTACGCACAGTAGCGCCTTCCTTCCTAATCACCTGAGACACGGAGTCCTGTCATGTTTGCGCAGACTTCATGACTGTTTTACATCATGTCCTCTCAAGCATGACTTAACAGCCTGCCGCCGTGGCCCGGGACTGCTGACCTAGAAGTGCCTTCTGCTAGATCGAGGCTCTAGATCTACACCTGGTTGATAGAGTCTCTGTTTAGGCGTTTATGTTGTGTCACTTGTGGCGTGCGTTACAAGGTCATTATCCTGAAGGCCTTGGATCAATTACACCGCATCGCAGTTTTGACATGCGCCTTAACAAAAACTGTGGTCGGCTGCGCACGGAAGTGTGTCACATATATCGGCTGTGTTTATTGTTGTTGTTGTTGTTGTTGTTGTTGTTGTTGTTATTGTTATTATTACCATCATTATTATTATTATTATTATTATTATTATACTAGTACAACAACAGCAACAACAACAACAACAACAACAACTACTACTACTACTACTACTACTACTACTACTACTACTACTACTACTACTACTACTACTACTACTACTACTACTACTACTTCTACTAATACTGCTGCTGCTGCGGCTACTGTTTCTAATACTTCAACAACCACTACAATTATTATAACTATCATTTTAAACTTTTTCCTTAGCTAGTCTTGCATTCTGGTTCATATCTCCCAACCAAGGTTTCTTCTTATGTCGTTTCTGATTCAATCTAATCAATCTGTTAAACACCAGTCCAGTGAAACAGAACGTCAAAGGATAACTTAACACTTACAGCTACAGCGGTCTGAAGCTAAATCGTGATAAATCTATTGGCTCTTCCTTGCGATTTGAGGAGCCAATCCAATAAACTGATACTTTACCTACGATTAAGATAGAAGCTGGCCAGTATACTAGTATATTTAAAAAAATGCGTTAGAACTTTACGACGCAGCGTAACCTATGTATAAAGCGTTGGCTTAAGATCGCTGGAAGTGATTTTTCGTTTAGTGGGTTTTCTCGGCGATCTGGCGGAATTATGACGCCTTGAAGATAAATCAATGTTCTGTCTTGGGGCCTTTCCCTTGCATCTCCCCCTGATCATGGCGGCTGTAACCCAAGATATCGTGGAGCACGTGGAATGCGACTTTTCCAAACCCCCGAGATCTGATGGCGGCCAGGGAGGAGAGACTGACTTCTGGCGTATGATAGTGCTAGAGTTGTGCATTGTGTATATTAGCACACAGTTGGAGCAGTTACTTAAGTCAGCCAGTATGTAGCTTCTTTGTCAAACTTTTGGGCTTTGTTGATTTTGGCCAAAAACCGTCTCCCTCTCTCCCCACCCCCGTCTCTCTCTCTCTCTCTCTCTCTCTCTCTCTCTCTCTCTCTCTCTCTCTCTCTCTCTCTCTCTCTCTCTCTCTCTCTGTGTCTCTCTGTTTCTGTCTCTGTCTGTGTGTGTGTGTCTCTCTCTCTCTTTCTTGGCAAATGTTATTCACACGTAATACAAATAAAAAAAAAGTTCCATAAAATACACAGCTCATTTAATCCGTGGATCTCATGCGAGAAATCTCACACACTGTGACGCATGCGTGAAAAGCACATTCCTTCCAGAAGAGCCCGCGGAATAGTACAGACCACAGGTCTACAATTTAATTCAATTTAAAGGAAAAATTCGTCTGTTTACCAATTATCTTGACCTGCTCGACCACTCTTTTCCCTTTATCTTAATAAAACGCGTGTAAAAACCGTAAATAATCCAGGAATCGGGATAAATTTGAACTTATAGCGACTGCCCTCATAGCTTCCGCCCTATACTATAATTGTTTTTATTTCTATGTAGCCTCTCTCTGGCGACTGCCCTCATAGCTTCCGCCCTATACTATAATTGCTTTTATTTCTATGTAGCCTCTTTCTGGCGACTTGGAAATAAACTACCATGTAAATTCTAACTTATGGAATGGTTAGTCCTATCTGATGTGGAGAGAGGGAAAAAAGAAACAATATTCAAGGACCTTAAAACAAGGACTGAGAAAAATATCATACAACCTGTTTCCACCCCCTTGTTTGCTTGTGATAACATTTAAGACATGTGGGTGATTTATTGACCTCTTTGGTTTTCCGTCTTAAGCTATATTCATGTTATACACCGTAATGATAAAGAAATAAGAGCAATAGGACAATCATGTGAATGTGTTTTTTGGCAGGGTGAAGTAAAGAAAAAACCGCACGCCACGTTTTTAAACCTAATGGTGCACACTGTCTTGTTGATTTCTCGTTAAAACGATTTTTTTTTTCAGGAAAATCCATGTCGCGACAACCTTGGGTGTTTACGGTGATCCGGATTTATGTCGCACAATAACTTTTGACTGATTTAGCGCTCTATATCGATCCAGGTTTTGATAGGTTCTTTGCCAAACAAGAATAATGATTATTGGCGATAAGGAAACGTACTGTGCGCAACAAAAGGAGTCTCGCTCGTAATTTTTTGAAGCAGGACTACTGGTTTTCCTTATTTGAGAAATGTATTGTCATTATTTTCTAGCGCGAATTTATGTACCTTCCATCATCGACATTAATTTATGTCTAGTTATATGGGTAATCCAATCTCCTGAGATTTTTTTTTTCTTTTTTTTTTTTTTTGGGGGGGGGGGGTTCTGTTTTGTTTTTGACTGATTATGATTATGTTTCCTCTTCCGACAAGGTGTCCTATAATTATTCTAATATATGAAAATACTGTTTATAAGAACACAAATTTTTCCCAGCGCTCCCAACTAGGCCCGCGTAGATTTGATTTCCCAGAAAATGTGTCGTCTTCTTTGCCGTCAATACATATGGTTGAGTAAGCTAGCTTGTCGCGTTCAACTGCTATTGTTGCGGAAGTATAAAAGGATCATTCTGTTTTCGAAACAAATCAAGTCACTAAGCTATTCTGTTTGTATCTTGCCTTCAAAATAGTACGTATGGAGTAAAGTACGTTCCGTATTTATTATTATTATTGTTGTTGTTGTTATTATCATTATTGTTGTTGTTGTTGTTATTATTATTATTGTTGTTGTTGTTGTTATTATTATTATTATTGTTGTTGTTGTTATTATCATTATTGTTGTTGTTATTATTATTATTATTATTATTATTATTATTATTATTATTATTATTATTATTATTATTATTATTATTATTATTATTATTATTGTTGTTGTTGTTGTTGTTGTTGTTGTTGTTGTTGTTGTTGTTGTTGTTGTTGTTGTTGTTATTATTATTATTATTATTATTTTTTTTTTTTTTTTTAAATTATTATTAATTTTATTATTCTTACTATATTTTTTTTAAACCGAGTATTGAAAGAAGAACAATATAACGTGGAGCTGCTAGTTAGGCGCGGAGTACATGAATACAGAACAGAATAGATGCCACGTTGTCGTGCATGCATCCGGCGACGCTGTCTCTCCTGGGGTTGGGTTGGTTTCCCTCTCGTGAAACTTCTCAACTGTTTTCCTAAATCGTTCATACATCTCTTGGGCCTCGTAATCTTTGATTCTCCAGCCATCTTTCCAAATCTATCTCTATCTTTTCCCCTTCCTCCCTCCATTTCTGCCGCCCTCCCTCCCTCCCCCCCTCTCTCTCTCTCTCTCTCTCTCTCTCTCTCTCTCTCTCTCTCCCCCCCCCTCTCTCTCTCTCTCTCTCTCTCTCTCTCTCTCTCTCTCTCTCTCTCCCCCCTCCCACACTAACCATATTTCCTCTTTCTTTTTTCTATTTTTACAGATTCCCAGTTGCTTTCTTTTTGTCTATTTTTTTTTCTCCCTTTTTTAAACTTTACTAACTCTACCTCTCTATCTTTTCATTGTTTTTTTCCATTTTCATCATCTCCCATGATGATGTGGAATATTGTTTAAAATTTTTGCACTATCAATCAAGTAATAACCAGTCAATCTGTCCATAAGTCAATCAATCAGTCGGCGAATCATTGTAGCTGTCGATTTCGGAAAGTCAATTTTGAGTCAATCAGTATGTCATCCATACAAACAACCTATTTATGGATCAAACAATCATCGTGTTAGTCAATCAATCAACCTACCAATTTAATTTTTGTTTACAAATCAAGCGTCAATCAACTCATCAATCAATTACCATATCAGTTTCTGAATCAAGTTTTAATCCACTAATCAATCAATCCCTATATCTATTTCTTAATCAAGTGTCAATCGACCATTCAATCAATTACTGTTCATCATTTTCTGAATCAAACATTAAGCGACTGACCAATCATTACCATATCAGTTTCTGAATCAAATGTCAATCGAATAATCCATCAATCAATCATTCAATAAATCAACTATTACATCATGTTCTGAGTTAACCATCAATCGGCTAATCAATCAGGCACTAAATCAGTTTCTGAATCGATTTTTTTTCTACAATTCCAGGGGCGGTCAGCTGCCTTACTACAACAGGAACGAGAGGTCAGTGTTCGCCCGCTATCGCTGGATTATCCTTCGGACCCCGAGAACACGTGAGTAATTTCCATCCTCCTCTGTCTTCCAGGAAAAACCTCTTCTTCCCGCTCACAGATTTATTAATAGCCTAAATAGCCCGTGGCGTGTTGGTTAGTGCTCGGTATGTCTGTTTTCCTGTCTTCCTGGTCGAAGAATATGAACGTCTAGATGTTTGTCTAAATGCTTATCTAGGTGTTTGTCTAAATGCTTGTCTAGGTATTTGTCTAATTGCTTGTCTAGGTGTTTGTCTAAATGCTTGTCTAGGTGTTTGTCTAAATGCTTGTCTAGGTGTTTGTCTAAATGCTTGTCTAGATGTTTGTCGAAATGTGTGTCTAGGTGCTTGTCTAGATGTTTGTCTAGGTGTTTGTCTAAATGCTTGTTTAGGTGTTTGTCTAGGTGTTTGTTTTCGTCGATTGCATGTAATGAAAATTATGTAAGTAAAACTCTACAGTATTTTAAAGCTCCTCTAGTTGAACTCTTCACCCATTGTACTTTCCTGAAATGAAAGATCTAGATAGATACTCCTATTGCCTCTGTCTAAATTCTACTTTACTACGTTGCCGTGCTAAATAGCAAAATACCTTAGTGTTTACCAGGCATAGGGTTATTACCTTTACCATCAGTGAAAGACCACCATGGTTTATTTGATATCGCGAGAGGAAGACATCGACTTTGTGGAAGGTGGACAATAGATAAATGACCCCCATCTCAACTAGACGGCCCTCCACTTACGGCTGGACATTGGGAAAAGAAACTGAATAGTTTCTCTCTGTTTACCCAGCTTCATCACTAGGTCAAACTGACCCGAGCTCGCCCATGGCTCTGAGTGGTTGTGTATTTTAGCTTATCCATTCACGGAGCTTAACGTGTGGTAGGGTGCGCAAGTTTTTGTTTTCATTTTTTTCCCTTTCTTTCTTTGCTATTTGCCTGGCGTAATTAACACTAGAGCAGATCTAGTTGCTGCGCGACTTTTGGCAACAAAACGAAAGGAAAAGTAGAATGTTTTAAATAAATAGTTGAGCGTCCTCCCAGTTTCCTCCGCCTAAGGGGCTGCTTGTCAACAATGGGCTCTCTTTAGTTGAAAGGAAATCCTTTTCCGATTTTTTTAAAGTACGTAATCACTGAATAAATACCGGTAATTGTTTAGCTTTTCGATCTTTGAGTTGGTAGGTAAGGCATTTTACGTACAGAATACTAAATTTTATCCAGGCTTGGGTTATCCTGTGATGAAGTTCCCCCGTTTTTTAAGTCTTATCATCTTCTTGAAATGGGCAGTCATTTTCTTTTTTTTTCATACGTAATCATTGAAAAAATACCGGTTATTGCCTAGCTGCTCGATCTGTGAGCCGGTAGGGGAAGCGTTTAATGTATATGAACGATAATCCTAGATCTAATCCTGGCTTGGACCATATGAGACGAAGTTATACCATCTTTTAAGTCTTATCATCTTCTTGAAATGAGAACTCGTTTTCAGCCAGCATTGACTCACAACCACATATCACACCACTGCAGTTTTGGAAGAGCGAACTGAGAGAGACCCTGATATAACTGCCCGATAATCAGATCTTAAATCATCAACATCGACAGTAAAAATATCAATAGCAGTAACGGAAACAACAAAGAACAATTTGTGAAGTAACCGCAGTAACAGACAGAAAGACACTCAATGTAATGGAGCTATGCATTCACTAACTCTTTGTAGGAGATATAGCATTTTTTTCGGTGGTGGTGTTAATTTTCATGGCTGTGTTGGGAAAGTTTTCTAAATGTGACAGATTTTCATGTTTGTGTTGGGAAAGTTTTCTAAAAGTGACAGATTTTCATGTTTGTGTTGGGAAAGTTTTCTAAATGTGACAGATTTTCATGGCTGTGTTGGGAAAGTTTTCTAACTGTGAGAGATTTTCATGTTTGTGTTGGGAAAGTTTTCTAAATGTGACAGATTTTCATGTTTTTGTTGGGAAAGTTGTCTTAATGTGACATGATAATGTTGTTGACGATGGAGAAAATGGGATAGACAAGATAATATTATGAAATGAAAAATTGACGACAAGAAAGATGATGACCCATATAAGAAAAAATGAACTTGGTTAGATTTTAACATCTGAAATCAACATTTGGTTGTTTTTTCTAACATTTTGTATAGGCATAATATTTCGAACGTTGAATTGTGATGACATTTCCAAGGGTCAAATTGTTCAATACAGAATCCATAGAATTTTAGTCATGTTGTAAAACCGAAGCGAGATAACTTACTGCTTGCGTAGTCACGTCCTCCTCACAGCTCACGGCGTGATAACAAAGCGAACTTTGTTTCACTACCAGTACGTGATCTAATTCTACCGCTGCTTAATTTCAAACCCTCATTCAGTATTGTGTTCGAAGGGGCGTGAAAAATTGGAGTGAACTTTTGACATCAAGATGGGGATGGTGTATGACAGTTATGAAGGTGATGAAGAGAGAGAGAGAGAGAGAGAGAGAGAGAGAGAGAGAGAGAGAGAGAGAGAGAGAGACACACACACACACACACAGACACACAGAGAGAGAGAGAGAGACAGACAGACAGACAGACAGACAAAGGCAGAGACAGAGACGTAGACAGACTAAAAGAAGGAGAAACAAAATATTTTAGGCAAACAACAACATATACACCCATCAGTATTATACAATGTAAACTAAATTACCAAGAAATAGATGTTGTGAAAGAAGATTGTCAGAAAATCACAGAAAAGAGAAAATAGAGAGAACAGAGAAATGCAATTAGATCTATACCTATTGTAGCCAGTATCAATTGATTTTGAAATCAATTAATAACCTGGTTACCTATTTAAACTTTTCTGAAGACTATTATTATCCGTGTACACATTTCCTATCGGCATGGATTATGTTAAAGCCCACAATTTACCAACTTTCAAGACCTTGAGGACAGTCAATGCATGCAGCTTTAAATGTTGTTAGCTTATCAGGTACAGTTTTGAAGGTCGTTTTTGTTTACATCGCTTTCAACCGTCTCCTGTATATTGGCGATTTATCGATGTCGTCAGCCAGCCAGCTTTCTAGCAGTTAAATGTATGTTATCTGCATGTTGGACTTAGACGGTTGGCATTTAAACCTCTCTTGCTGAGACTCGAGACGGGTTTAGACGATCGTTTTAAATGAATAATGGTGGGTTCAATGCGAAAGTCAAGTCAACTGCACAATGGCAGTCTCTCCTTGTGCAAACTTTGCTTATCAGGAGGATTAAATAAAGAAGATCAAAGTAAACAAATCATAAATACCAAAAATGTAAGAACTGTTTTTTTTTTTTTTAATTATTTTACACCGTTGTAGAAATGCCATAGTTGAGACTTCAGATATATTAGTATCTTAATGTACAAAAATCTACAAAAAAACCTGTAGCACTCATCTAATCAATAAGAAACACAATATAAACCTTTGGGGTTTTCTGGTTTAATTGAATTATTAAGATATCATCTGACTGTGTCGAGATATAAGTCTGAACTAGAGAAGTAAGCCTTTGGTCTCGTCAACGCCTATATGGTGAGCTCTCTTCACAACCTCTGATGTATAGATTCGTCACGGGTTAGTCTTTACTATTGTACAAGATTTAATAGTCCAAACGCCAAAAAACATCATTTTTAAGATGCCAATAGAAGCGATTTACGGCGATATAATCCATCCATTGTAAATTGATCTAAGAGTTAATTGTCAGCAGGACAATTGAGGCACCAGTAAAACTCAATCATTTTCAGTGCTATGGAATCAATCCGGTAGGATGTATTTGTTTTAATTAAATTTCATATAGCCGGCCCGCAACACTTTGATGTCAGGCCCCGTCAGGCAGGCGATGAGGCCCTCTAAACTGACATACACTGACGATATAGGCCTCGAACCCACCAAGAAAGTCCTTGAGGATTATTAGGGCAAACGCTCCAACCCCACAGCCACCTTTGCTCGGACTCGGCTAATTCTTACAATGTGTAGACACCAGTATGTAAACCACGGAATCGGCTAAATCTTACAATGTGTATACACCAGTATGTAAACCAAGGAACTACTGAGATATTAGAGATCGTTATTTTTTGTAAAGATAACACATTACATGCTTAGCTAGTTGCAAATGATGCTGGAAAAAATATTAACATGAAAAAAAAAATTGTTCTACAGTGCTTTATGTCCAAAGTGAAGTTAATATTTTCGATCGATATTACTTAATTGAATGAAGAGTTTGACGAGTTCTGTCCACCATGAGCGGTGATATTAGGGCCTTCTGTTTATGAAAAAAATAATTATTGCAATAGGTTATTGCTTCCAAATGTGCCACTGATGTTAGAATGATATAGCCGCTACGAATAAAAATTGTTATAAACCTAGATTTTGCACGTGCTAAAATAATTAGTCTGTAAGAAATCTCAAACAAACGAGGGAACTCATTCCCGTTATCTTGCTTATCATGAATTTAAATTATTTTCCTACGGAATGTAATATTTCCACCGACTCTTCAATAGATAAAGGCCAACGGCAATCTCAATAAAAATGCCTAGAAGCTTTACGATACATCGTATCTAACGATCGACGGGAAATCGTTTTTCCAGTCACCTAATTTATGGCTTAAACTCTTGGCATCCTTTCACACGCATTTTACATTTAAACCCAAATCACGAGACTTTACAAAATACAGGAACCCACAATACTTGCCTGTCACAAAAATTCTGTTTTTTACAATTAAAGTGTCGAGTGACATAATAGGAAAGCGCTGACAGCAAGACACAGCACAGAAAAACCTTGTTTGTTTTGTTTTGGCAAGAAGACTGAGAAATATTCCATAAATTCCATCGTACTAGTCTAGATCAACTCAAAACACTTTAATTCATTGGTGTAAAGGTCACACAATTCGAAAGTTCAAAGACCTTTACCAGTATCTTTAATTGACCTGCATTTTTTGAAAGGTTCATTGCAGTAGCATTTATAAATTTTATTTCTGAGCATGCTTATTAGATAAGCTGCTATTATTAGTAGATGGCTTCCACTTTAACCATTTCTTAAAACTGATCAATGTGGAAGAGAATGCTTCATGTCTGGTCAAGTTACAAGGAGCCTGGTGTAAAATTTTGTTTTTAGCATGCTGTTGGGGCTTTATTTCCTTTTTGTTTTGTTTTGGTGGGGAAAAAATTGCAACAGAATTTTTATGGGAAACAATATCAGCCTCTGAAAGACATAAAAAAGTCAAGGAGAAAATGATATTTATGGGGTGCGAAAATGGATCTTCTTCTCTCTCTCTCTCTCTCTCTCCCTCTTTCTCTCTCTCTCTCTCTCTCTCTCTTTCTTTCTCTCTCTCTCTTTCTCTCTCTCTCTCTCCCTCTCTCTCTCTCTTCCATTTCTACTTCTCTCTTTCTCCATATATCCATAAATATTGTTGCTTCTATTTATCTATCTATCTATATTTCTTTCTAATTTTCTAGCTATTTGTTCCTCTTTGTTTCAGGATTCAAAGCTTTCAACTGACACGGTCTATCAACTTTTTTCCCTTCATTTCATAGTTCACAAAGAGACATTCTAAGACATTCTAAGAACGATCATTTTTTTTCCCTTCATTTGTGAGAGGCTTTTATAATATTATCTTGGAAGATTTATGTCATACTTTCCTTTGAAAACTACAACCGGATCTCAAGATTGAAGCATGCATGGTCTGCTTGTGCTGGAGTTTAATAACTTTTTTTTTGGTCGATTGTTTTCTCTTTTGGGTCACTGCCAAATAAACAATATCTTAACTGATTATTCAAGACGATTTAAGCAGGCCATAGTATTTGCAGATTTTGAAAATATATCAAAGGCGTCAATTTCGTGGCTGTGGTTGTCAAATATTTCTTTTGTTCGGTTTGACATAGGATTAAGAAACAAAACAAAAGACAAGAACAAAAAAAAAACCGTATTCTCTAGCGTTGTCTCTTTGTTTCTCGCCCATTCTATCTGTCTTTCTCTCTCGTTGTTTCCTTCCCTTACTCTCTCTCTCTCTCTCTCTCTCTCTCTCTCTCTCTCTCTCTCTCTCTCTCTGTGCCTTACTCCCTCTGCCCCCCCCCCCTTCCTCTGTCTTCGTCCCACCCCCTCTACCCTTTTTTTTTTCTCTAACTAACCTTCCGAATACTTTTTTATTCCTTATTTATTATCTTCCTCTAGCTTCTTTGGAAGTTTCCAGTGAAATAGGAATCTTATATATTTCGTTTCATTTTTTTAAAATATAAAATGACACATTATGTCGTTACCTTAATGTTTTATACTACATGCAATTACTGGTAATCCCCAAATGTGCATTCTTCTGTATTACTTGGTTTAATTATCCATCTTCTTTTTCTGCTTGTTCTCTGAACGGGCTGTGAAAATTGTTCTTCTCTTCTTAGATATCCCGTTGCAGGCTAGAGCATGTCAGTACAGACTTACCGGGTCAATACTAGTTTTGCCAAGTGAATACACACTCTGCCATGTAGATACAGACTTACCGTGTCAATACCAATTCTGCCATGTAAATACGGACGCTGCCATGTCAATACAGACTTACCGTGTCAATACCAGTTCTGCCAAGTAAATACGGACCCTGCCATGTCAATACAGACTTACCGTGTGAATACCAGTTCTGCCAAGTAAATACGGATGTTCCCATGCCAATACAGTCTTACCGTGTCAATAACCAGTTCTGCCAAGTAAATACGGATGCTCCCATGCCAATACAGACTTACCGTGTCAATACCAGTTCTGCCAAGTAAATACGGACGCTCCCATGTCAATACTGACTTCCCGTGTCAATACCAGTTCTGCCAAGTAAATACGGATGCTCCCATGTCAATACAGTCTTACCGTGTCAATAACCAGTTCTGCCAAGTAAATACGGACGCTGCCATGCCGATACAGACTTACCATCAATACTGAATTATCCTTTCAATAAAGACTTACCATGTCAATACACACTCTGTCACATAAATAGAGACGTATGATGTCAACACAGACTTATTGTGTAAGTACGAACTCTGCCAAGTCAATACAGACTTACCATCAATATAGACTTAGCCTTTAAATACATACTTACCATGTCAAAACAGACTCTGCCATATAAGTACAGACTTACCAGACATATCATTATGTTTCATGTAAAGCGTTAAAGAAAATGAAAAACCAACTCGTTTCTTTTTACACTGGATTCTACTTGGAGTCTTCAGTTTTAATAGAATTAAGACCTTTTTTTCGATTTTAGGTCCTTGTCCAAGTCCAGAGAAAATAATTATCAGAAATTTCAAAAGATTGCTTTGTCAAAATTTCCTTAAGTTGAATTGAAAAGGTTCATTCTACGCGTCATTTATTTCTCTCATAGAATGATATCGAAGATAAGCATTTGATGTTTCCCTGATTTTGAAAAGAGTATGCCAAAAGTTTTTGTAATAATACTTCCTTCCAGTTCTCTGAATATTAATATTCATCGGCTAGATTAATACAAATACTATGTAATTAAAATGTGTTTTACCCATACAACCACACGCACGCATGGTATCGATCCACTTATATCAGTATCGATTCACTAGTATCGCGAGCTTCCACTCCTCTCACCCTAGTCTCTCATCACGATCAAGATCGCTTGAACTGAAAATCAAAGTGAAGTTTGTTCCAAGTGTTTAGAGTCGTTCATGCTCAAAAAAAAAAAAATACATTTACAAGAAAAAAAGCGATTTTGTACTTTAGTATCAATCGTCAAATGCACAAATGGTTATACTGATGATTATTCAACTCGGGAGATCATTATAATCAAAGCTTTTATTAAAGGAAAGAAGTAGCTGGACCTGCCAATAATTTACGGAAGACCCGCAAGCGATCCGTGTAGCCATGATGTCCTTTTATCAAACCCATTTTATATAAAACAATCTGACCCAGTTTTTACAAATACGTACACTGGTCTACTTATTATTTAAAAAAAAGATGGAGAAACTTTAACTTTAATAATATTCAATCTTGATTTTAGACTTATCATTTTTATATTTTAAATAGCAGATCATCTTTTAGCCAAAAAAAAAATAAAAATTCATCCTGATGTTTACAGTTACAGTTTGAATTGAATAATGAATTCTAACAAGCTAGATGTACGCCGAATAAAGAAAAGAAATAACAAAAAAAAAAACAAAAAAAAAAAAACACAGCTCCGTGAACCAGGGAGACAAAAGTATGCGCCTTGTCGTAAATGGGAAAATATTACATAAGAAAGGCCATAATAATTATTCTTAAATAGAGACTGATACCAAAGTATTACGTCATGGTTTTTATTTTAATTTTGACTTTCACGATTATCTTTGTGCTAATGTAAAGTAACATACTATGGATAACATTAATGCGGGCCGGGAGAAAAATGATATAGAAGGTAAATAAGAGAATGCAAATCAGTGGAGAAATAAGGTGAAGAAGCTGAAAAAGAACGAGGAGAAAGGAAGAATAAGTCGCAAACAAGCGAAGGTAAAGAAGAAGAAGAAGAAGAAGAAGAAGAAGAAGAAGAAGAAGAAGAAGAAGAAGAAGAAGAAGAAGAAGAAGAAGAAGAAGAAGAAGAAGAAGAAGAAGAAGAAAAAGAAAAAGAAGAAGAAGAAGAAGAAGACGAAGAAGAAGAAGAAGAAGAAGAAGAAGAAGAAGAAGAAGAAGAAGAAGAAGAAGAAGAAGAAGAAGAAGAAGAAGAAGAAGAAGAAGAAGAAGAAGAAGAAGAAGAAGAAGAAGAAGAAGAAGAAGAAGAAGAAGAAGAAGAAGAAGAAGAAGAAGAAGAGGAGGAGGAGGGAGAAAAAGATTCGAAGAGGAACAAGAACAAGAAGAGTCATGACCAAGGGGAAGAATGAGGAGGGTGGCGAAGACCACAGGGGAAAAATTGAATTTTTATGTAAAAGAAGAAAGAAAACATTACAGCTCTATTATTACTTACCTGTATTGGAATTTATGATAAGTTAAAAAAGAGGTGCTACATTGTTAAAAAATAAAGCCATGTGTCACCTTACTTAGCGAAAATAAGTAACTTAGCTCAATGTGCTTGTATATATTTTGATCACGCACTTTCTCTCTGAACGAATATCGATTCGAGCTATTTCGTACCATTGTTCCTTCGCACTAAAACACATGATGAGTTTACACGTTTTTCACGGGCCACGTACCATTGTTCCTTCGCACTAAAACACATGATGAGTTTACACGGTTGTCACGGGCCACGTACCATTGTTTCTTCGCACTAAAACACGTGATGAGTTTACACGTTTTTCACGGGCCAGGGCGCTCGAAGTAGCAAAAATCTGCGTTATTATAGCAGTGGATGACTTAACAGGGTTGTTGACCGATAACAGTAATAATAATAATAATAATAATAATAATAATAATAATTATTATTATTATTATTATAATAATAATAATAATAATTATAATAATAATAATAATGATAGTATTAATAATAGTAATAGTAATAATAATAATAATAATAATAATAATAATAATAATAATAATAATAATAATAATAATAATAATAATAATAATAATAATTATAATTATAATAATAATGATGATAATAATAATAATCAATCGTGCATTAAAGTAATACGATACTATTTTTGAATCATTCAATATGGACATGGCACATTTTTTTTTTATTAATTTCTTTTTTTCCCCTAGGTCTGTTTCATATACGATACGCACCAACTGTGTTCATGCGCCTTTACAGTGTTCACTGTTGAGCTGTATAAATATTTTTTGTTCTTTTATGCAAAGAACATTTATCTACCATAACCTGGATGTTTAGATTGCATTATGTTTGCATATAATTATGGTAATGACACGGAAATGGAGCCATTAATATGCTTTTCAATGCGCGCTTACGTATTTTTTTTTTAACTTTTATTTTTTGTTTTTATCATTTTTGTCTTGAAGCAAAAATCTTTCCTGAACTATTTTACTCTTAACTGTCACCCTGACCTAGCACAGAAATGTTTACCCCCTCAAAAAAAAATAAATTTCAAGTTAAGTGTAACAATATTTGCCTCCCTGTTCATACACCCGGCCAAAAATCTTGTCAAAATATCTGCTTTACGATCTGGGCATTGTGTGTTTATTTCTATGACCCATGCAATAACATGCCATTTCCAGTACATTTCTTTCATTTTAAATTAAATTTCTTCTCACCTCTTTGTTGAATTTTAGTCGCTATTTTGTATAGCAAAAAAGCAATTTAATATATAATTATAATATAAATTTATGCATTATTTATATAAATATATTTTGTCTAAGTAATTAAATCACAACCGAATTCAATTTTATGCACCATCTCTCTCGGCAACCCACGAATGTCACAGTCACGTGATGAAAGACATGCACGGGTAATTTCACGAACTTTGACTTTTATCTCGTTGTTTCTCTCGATTTAGACCAAAATCTCTGGTTTATTTAACTTTTAAGTATATTCTCTCAACGAACAACATTGCGTATCAGTTATATCTGAAAATCAGTCCGTTTATACTCTTTTTCTTCTTCATCTTGTGTTAGATCATTAAATTTGTTCCGGTGAAATCTTTTCTCACGGCCAACACCATTGTGTATCAGTTATACTGTAAGTTTCAACTTCTTAGTCTATTCAAGCGAGCATGAAAGTCACTGTTCCTGAAGCATCTATTTTTTTATAGATGTAGATGGCTTTAAGTTGTTTAAGTGCTTGGTCTTGTCTCGGCAAGGCGATGGGTGCCGGATCGAGGTGCAGGTTCGATCCCTGTTCTCATTCCATCTGTTCTTATGTTTATAAGTCTTTTGTGTTATTTGTCGGTCTCGAGCTAGATCTAGGTCTGTGGATGATTTTTCTATATTATTTATGCCTGAAAATTTAGTCTGTTAAGGCTCTATTTTTAGTGTTGGAGATGATGTTGGAGAATTGGCTGTCTCTCCGAACTATAGTTTTTGTTTTGTTTAGTTTTTCTTGAAGTAAAATCGTATCGTCCATATTGGGCAATAAGATCGTAACATAAATCAAGTAATGTTTGAAATATTTATCTTCTTCATGTTGCATAAACATCATTCTTAAATAAATTTCAAGACGGTATCAAAAGAAGAATCAAAAGTTTCGTGTGGCGAAGATGTTCTGATATGATAATCACTGCTTTTGAAATACGACTGAACATGATAATTGTAATGATAATGATATGCGAGATCATGTTTATGTAAGGGGCAAGCGGCAAGCCGCATCCAACATTATGTTCAGTAACGCACGTGTCATCACGGAGAACCATTTAAAGCTGTTTTAGAAGCGCTGCACTTTGCTGGTGGCTTGTCAAGTCATTCACGTTTTTCCTTAAAAGATAAAAGCACATGACTTTTTGTGACATCAGTCGGTGCCCGTGTGCTCAAGGTGCTTTTTTTTTTTTTTTTTGGCATTAGGTTACGTTTGTGTGTGTGGTGTGAGGGAGGGGGAGTTTGTGCGCACCAAAAAAATAATAAAAGGGAAAAAAAATCCTTAAATATGTTGCTAGCACAAGAAGTATGAAAATCACTTTGAGTCAATGGATTGCATAAAATCCAGCGATTTCGTCTGCACTACTTGATCTTACATCAATTGAGAGTCATAGGACTGGTGACTAAGCCTAATTTTCCCCACTGCTCTAAAGATTGTTCAGAACTTATAAGGCATAACAGTTTCCCCCTATAAGCCAAAGGAAACAGCCCTTGGATTGACTGTCTCAGTTACGAAAACTTTTTGTAGCCGGTGACTTGCCAAAGACGTGTCACAGTGATTTATTTCCGCGGAAACACGGTTAGAAATTAAATATAACGAGACAAAACCCGAAGTTATGCAAAAATAAGTAGTTGTACTTGATTTTCGACGTTTACCAGGTTTTTCTTAAAGCAAGTTACAGTGACCCAATGTGTATCTGCTATGATATAATCCCTCCGAGATCGATCTCGGTCAAAACACTTTTTAAGATCTTTATGTTTTTGCCAGGGATTGCCAGGATGCCAGAGATAACTATGCCAAGGTCTCCATAATAACTAACGAACATGATATGTTGGCGCCGATAGGTTTGTCATTTTCTTGTCAGACAGACACATAGATGGACGACTGACCTCAGAACATTCCTAGAGCCAAACTGGCAGCAAATGCGGTGGGCATAATTGTTACCAGATTGTAATGCGCTCTCCTAAAACCATTTTTTCTTTTCTTTATATCAAGCGGTTATTGTTTGGGCAGGGAATTGCAGATGAATTGCAACACCCTGGCAAAGAAATTTTGTACAATATCTTTAATTCCAATTTTTTTTTCATGTGGCTTAGAAAAAAGCTATTGTGATGCTTTTCCCAGTTTACTGTTCCACTCTTCGTTCCATTGTTTTTTGTTTTGTTTTTTGGTTGTTTTTTTTTTTTTTTTGTAGTTTATATGATTTTTTAGAGAGTTGTTATTCCTTGATTTTACATGAAAAATCTTTCGAGTACTCTAAACTAACGAAAATTGAAGTATTTCACTTTAAATTATACCATTACCTTTCAAAGTATTTTTATGCTAGCTATTTCTTGACTTTGAAAATATTTCCTGGATATCGCGTTTCCTCATAAATGTCACTGACAGATATCTGAGCAATAAAGCTGAGGAAATGAGGCATTTGTGAGAAACTTACGATAAAAAAAATCGCAATTAAATACGTCATAGATTGAGTATGACCATCAACCGTTAGGATCATTATTATTTGTGTGTGTGTGTGTTTTTAATTCAATTTAATTTTTTTCCCCCGTGGGGGAGGGGGTGGGGGGTTCTAACAGAAGATAATCAATATTTGGTTTTTGTTGTAAAGTAAAGAAGTTCATACATATGAACTTCAATTGTCGCATACCATTGTTGCTCATTGATTGGTCTTTATTTATAGGTTCCAATCATGGGAATATTTAGGATCTAGGAGTTCAACATGACTGTGATTTTAAACTACTTGCGATTGGTAAACTTAAAAAAAATAATAATATATATATATATATATATATATATATGTGTGTGTGTGTGTATGTATATGTATATATATATAATTATGTGTGTGTATGTATATGTATGTGTGTATATATATATATATATATATATATATTTTATTATTTTTTTTTTTTGCAGGGATGAGGTATTATTCTGTATGTGTGACCCCAAAGCCATTTCTTTTGTTCTGAAGCCGTATTAATGTCATGAGCTGAAGGCACGCTTTTGTCTCATCACAGCAACATAACTAGAGTAGCAATTATTCTTTTTCTTTACCCTTTACTGTAATACAAGCATCGTATGTCAGATAGATTGGATATAAAAAATGCATTATACGTTAAACGATAATTAAAATCGCTTGCCGTGTATTATTGTTCGAGTTTTAACCGATATCATAGTTATTTATCATGTACGGAGATGAGATATGCTAATTAAATAAATTATTCATCACGTGATTCTGCTCCAGGTAGAGAGGCAGGATCACATGTTCTTCTCCCCCATATATCGTTGCACCCCGCCTGTTCTCAGCTCCGGTTTTTATTTTTACTTATTCGTATGTCTTAGATGGTATTAGACTTCATGGAATACAAGGAGGCTGAAATGAAATCCGGGAACCTGAAAATGAAAATATTTTTTTTTTCAAAAAGCGCGTAAAATTTTCTGTATTGGCCTAATTGTTTTTTTCTTTCGTTCCCTCCAAGCTTAACAATTTTATGGCTTGTTTCGTTTTATTTCTCTTTTGATTTTTTTTCTTATTTCCGTCTGCAAATCGACCAAAATGACTGCATTCATTTATTTTCATTCAGTGTATGACTAGTTGAAAAAATGTTCACCATTCCTGGATCCTTTTATTATTTCACTAATGTGCTTGCGTGCTGCACACTTTAAGTTTCATGCAATACACGAGTCCGATCTTCTGGTGTTAGGCGTCAACAGAAATTAATATGAAAATAAGTAAAACTAAAAAAAAAACAAATACAACAACAGCAACTAGTGCAACTTTTACTTCTTCTTTTGCTATTACTTCTACCACCACCACCACCACCACTAATAAATTTGCTGCTGCTGCTGCTTCTACTACTACTACTACTACTACTACTACTACTACTACTACTACTACTACTACTACTACTACTACTACTACTACTACTACTACTACTGCTACTACAACTACTACTACTACTACTACTACTACTACTACTACGACTACTACTACGACTACTACTACTACTACTACTACTACTACTACTACTACTACTACTACTACTACTACTACTACTACTACTACTACTACTACTCCTACAACTACCACTACTACTACTACTTCTACTACTAGCACTACTACTACTACTACTACTACTACTACTACTACTACTACTACTACTACTACTACTACTACTACTACTACTACTACTACTACTACTACTACTACTACTACTACTACTTTTAACTTTATCCTTATCAAAACTACTACTACTGATCTTGTGAGTACCCCATAATTATTATATTATTCACTAGGCAAACGCCATTTTCTTAATTATCTTTTGAGTTTTAGAGTGACTAGAACTCTTTTGCTGTTGTTAGGAAAAAAATAACAATTAAAGATACGCTGTGTTGAGGTTTATATATTTTTTATGTTTATATACACACGAAAGAGATACTTAGTATATGCTTTAAAACAATTTTGTAGTTACTCTTTTGATTATTATTGTTTTTTTTTTTTTATTGTTTTTGTTTATTTTGTTCTGGTTTGTAATATTTTTATTGGTATTATTATTATTATTATTATTATTATTATTATTATTATTATTATTATTATTATTATTATTATTATTATTATTATTATTATTATTATTATTATTATTATTATTATTATTATTATTATTATTATTATTATTATTATTATTATTATTATTACATTCTCACAATTGTTCTCCTGTTTTTAGACCATTGTTTGTGTAGAACGCGTGGCCGGCCAGGCAGGTCTAGTCAATAGAGAGGGTAGTCTTCCTGCGTCACGACACAACATCCGCAATTAATTATGGTCCTAGATGCTGATGTAGAGGACGTTTTTATGATGTTTACGTAGTAAGAAGCTACAAACGAGACACATAAATTCCGGATCTTTCATGGGCTTAATGCTATCTCTCCATCTGTGTGTCTGAAAATATTCATCTTTGTTTCATCATTCTACTACTATTGTATAAGGTGTGCGTCACAAAATACGTGACTGTTGAAAGCTTGAAAAAAATTATTCGTTAATGTTAAGTGGTGAAGAGAATGGTTTCCTCTTGTCTGGATGTGATGATTTGAGGCATGCGAGTTTTGGAAAGAAATGCAGGAAAGCGACTTGAAAAATCGAGGACTAGAAAATTATGCAGATAAATCAGTGAGAGAATAGAAAGAGAAAAAAAATATAGCGAATTTAGAGATAAGAAGAAGAAAAAGAAGAAGAAGAGGGAGGCAAGGAAAAGAAGAAGAAGAAGAGGGAAAAGAAGAGGGAGGCAAGGAGGAGGAGGAGGAGGAGAAGAAGAAGAAGAAGAAGGCAAGGAGGAGGCGGAGAAGAAGAAGAAGAAGAAGAAGAAGAAGAAGAAAAAGAAGAAGAAGAAGAAGAAGAAGAAGAAGAAGAAGAAGAAGAAGAAGAAGAAGAAGAAGAAGAAGAAGAAGAAGAAGAAGAAGAAGAAGAAGAAGAAGAAGAAGAAGAAGAAGAAGAAGAAGATGAAGAAGAACAAGAAGAAGAACAAGAACAAGAACAAGAAGAAAAAGAAGAAGAAGAAGAGGAAGAAGAAGAAGATAGAAGAAGAAGAAGAAGAAGAAGAAGAAGAAGAAGAAGAAGAAGAAGAAGAAGAAGAAGAAGAAGATGAAGAAGAAGAAGAAGAAAATTAAGAATAATAATAATAATAATAATAATAATAATAATAATAATAATAATAAGAAGAAGAAGAAGAAGCAGAAGAAGAAGGCGAAGAAGAAGAAGAAGAAGAACAGCAACAAGAACAACAACAAGAGCAACAAACACAAACAACAACAAGAACAAGAACAAGAAGAAAAAGAAGAAGAAGAAGAGGGAGGCAAGGAGGAGGGGGAGAAGAAGAAGAAGAAGAAGAAGAAGAAGAAGAAGGGAAGGAGGAGGCGGAGAAGAAGAAAAAGAAGAAGAAGAAGAAGAAGAAGAAGAAGAAGAAGAAGAAGAAGAAGAAGAAGAAGAAGGGAAGGAGGAGGCGGAGAAGAAGAAAAAGAAGAAGAAGAAGAAGAAGAAGAAGAAGAAGAAGAAGAAGAAGAAGAAGAAGAAGAAGAAGAAGAAGAAGAAGAAGAAGAAGAAGAAGAAGAAGAAGAAGAAGAAGAAGAAGAAGAAGAAGAAGAAGAAGAAGAAGAAGAAGAAGAAGAAGAAAAAATTAGGATGAGAAGTTTGTCTTTATCGTGTCTGACTCATTGGTTTCTACTATTAAACTAAGAACACTTTTGTTAAGAGTTCAAATTTATGAAGACTTCAACAGGCTCTTAAACTCTGTACATCGTACTTTTCCCACACGATCTTTATTAAATGAAAATACCAGTCAGCATATATTTTGCTGAAAGAAATCACCGTGTATGTTTCTGCCACATGCCTTTCTATTGTTATGTTTTCTTGCTTGTGCAAGATTTTCTTCTCTATTTTTTTCTCATTGGGAAAAGAAAAATAAAGCTGGAGTGAAGAGAGAGAGAGAGAGAGAGAGAGAGAGAGAGAGAGAGAGAGAGAGAGAGAGAGAGACAGAGAGAGAGAGAGAGAGAGAGAGAGAGAGAGAGAGAGAGAGAGAGAGAGAGAGAGAGAGAGAGAGAAACACATACACACAAACATACAGTGAGGCAGACAGAAAGATAGAGAGACAGATAGACAGATAGATTCAAGAGAGCAAGACTGAGTGGGAGAGAGTTGTCGACAGGAGCAAACGAGAAGACTCACCACTTCACTGAGAGACGCACATAGTAAGGGTACAGTTGACAGATAGAGAGGTAAAAATAGAATGAAAGAAATAAAAACGAAGAGAAAATAGAAACATTTAATTAAAATCTTTATGTTCATCATGTCAAGGTGACGTTGGAGAAGATCTGCTGACATAATGAACATAATCTTGAACCCGAAGATTAATCTTTGTATTTTTTCGCCGTCTTGTCTTCGTGCTGTAAAATTTCATCGGTGTTATATTGGTTGTTCTTCCATCTTTTTTTTCCAGGCATCCACGTCTGCTTGGTATTCATCATCATCAAGGTTCTCCTTTGTGTGCTCTACGTCATCAGAGTCTGCCTTGATGACGTCAGCGCCTATGCTTGGTAGGGTTGTTGCCCCTAATGCTGAGCTAATTTGTATTGTAATGCTTGTTTGTTTGTTTGTTTCTTTCTTTCTTGTTTTTTTTTTATTTTTTTATTTCTGATATAATGGTTCTGTCATACTACCATAATGGTGATGCGTTAGTATCGCCTTATCATTAGAGGACTGCGAAAGTTTGATCGGCTTTCAGATGAAAAGACTTCTCTGGTATCATAGGAATAGAGTTACTGCCCTATTTTCTGGGGAAAATTACATGCCCATTTCGATGATGAACTCTACGAGGTAGTTTCTTTTTTTTTTTTGTTAATAAAAGTTGGTGTAAAGAAAAGGATACGAAAAATTATTAGATACTTAAATATTGCACGGACTATTCAAATTTTAAGAACTATAATTTTTTAGATTGAAATTCTCTACGTTTTAAACGTGTGTTGCAGCGATGGCTCTCCTTGCAACTCAAGCGTGGCCGAGGAGGAGGACTCCAATGGTTTCACCTCCACAAATATCAACTGGTGAGTGCGACATTGTCAGAGGTAAACAGCGAGGCTGACCTTATCAAATCCTGGACTTGCTTTTGAACGTAATATTTAGAAAGAAAGGATTTCCACTAACTCTGTCGTTCCCCAATGTGTTGTTAGATCCTTTAAAACGCTTATAAGAAAGCTGTGAATTTTCGCGTTAAGTGCACAGAAGTGCACTGCCTTGTGGGTATTCTTAGCTGCGCAGTGAGTGTGTAAAAATCTGTAAATAAATTTAGATTCACAAAAAAAATTGTGAACTATTCCTTTTTAATATGATTGGGTTTATTCAGTTAGACCACATTCATGTAGATAATAAAAAATTATGAAAGTTCTGACTTAATTACTTACGGTTAATTCGTTATGCGGTTTAAAGTTTTAATAAATCCTATTGTGATTTCTTAAAAAGCAATGCGTTTTTAGGGTTTTTTGTGACTATATCTCAATTAATCTAGACATAAGGTTATGTGCCATATATCTCTGTCTAATATTATAGTTGTTGTTATTGTTGTTGTTATTATTATCATTATTATCTTTATTGTTATGAGTAGTAACAGCAGTAGTAGCAGTAGTAGCAGTAGTAGCAGTAGCAGCAGTAGCAGCAGCAGCAGCAGCAGCAGTAGTAGTAGTAGTAGTAGTAGTAGTAGTAGTAGTAGTAGTAGTAGTAGTAGTAGTAGTAGTAGTAGTAGTAGTAGTAGTAGTAGTAGTAGTAGTAGTAGTAGTAGTAGTAGTAGTAGTAGTAGTAGTAGTAGTAGTAGTAGTAGTAGTAGTAGTAGTAGTAGTAGTAGTAGTAGTAGTAGTAGTAGTAGTAGTAGTATTAGTAGTAGTAGTTGTAGTCTCAATACATGAACCTCTCTCCCTCACTGTTTTTCCTCTCCAGGTATGTACTGCTCTGGGTTCACCGACCCCTCCCCTTGTGGGTCATCCAGGCCGTTCTGTCGCTTATCTCCTTCATCATGCACGCCGTGCTGCTCTTCATCACTTCTAAGGTACTGTCAACAGTGTGCGTTGAACAAATATTTCTATAACAAAAACACTGCTATACCGGAGAAGACACTCTGCCCCCTTTGTTTTCAATATAAGAGATCTCGAGGCTATGCCTTACATCATCAACTGGTATATTACAGGGTTAGGATGGAGGGGGAATAAACAACTATATTTGGTTTAAAACAACTTCAGAAATAGAAGTTATCCATATTTTTTTTTTCTCAAGAGTTAAAATCTGAATTATGTTCGTCCATTTTTTTGTCATCACCCTAGGCCTTATATAACTGCATGTTTTTTCCACCGCAAAAAAAGTGGAATAAAGTCATTAATAAACTGCGGGTTGTATCGCTTACACTGCCAATTCTCCTCACACCAGTCTATGATAGTTCTCATGTTAAAACTTTGCACGTGGAAAAATACTTCAAGCTAATTGTACCTAGCAAATTACGGGACACTTTTTTGTTTTTTTTTCCTTACTTTGTTGCACCTACTTTGAGAACAGTTTGCTTTCAAGCGTTGTTACATTTTTATAAGTCAAACAGGGAAGGGCAACTCTCTTGAGATACCCAACCTTCATACTCTCTGGTGCCAATGTTACATTTTAGATCTGCATTTGCATAGTCCTATCCGCCCAATAACTTTGTATTTTTAATGGCGGTAGAGCAGCTCTTAATGATTGGATGTTCTTAATGAATCATGCACTCATAGCACAGCCTGTTTAATCCACCTTCGTCTTATAACTTTTTTTTAAAATCCAACTGTATTGCATGATCAATGAACTAATACTCCACCGATCTTTCTTTGGCATTTGGCGTCTGCAGGACCCAAGGTCAGTAACTCTAATTGCTTCTTATTTCCCTCTTGATATCTTCCCTTTGTACTCCAAAACCCTAATATATGCAGTGTATTTCCGTTCCCTTACTACACTTCCCGTTGCCGATGTTAGCGCACTTGTTTTATTTGGCTGGGTCTCCTTTCTTGGTTTCTAGATTTTTAGATAAAAGATAAAACTGAGGAGTTTCAATTTTAGACGCATCTGTTACTTTTTATCCTTTTTTCTTTCTTTCTTTCTTTTTTTTTTTGTGTAGTTCATCAATTTCTGGTGGTATGAAATAATTTATTACCTGGTGTGTGGCGCCAGTTGAGAAATTATTATTATTATTATTATTATTATTATTATTATTATTATTATTATTATTATTATTATTATTATTATTATTATTATTATTATTATTATTATTATTATTATTATTATTATTATTATTATTATTATTATTATTATTATTATTATTATTATTATTATTATCATTATCATTATCATTATTATTATTATTATTATTATTATTATTATTATTATTATTATTATTATTATTATTATTATTATTCTACAGCTGTCCACTTGATTGGATTTCTCTTTCCTCCCTTAATTGCAAAAACCTTTTCCATGTGTATGTTGTCTTTAGCCAAGATATTTTGGTTGAACATAATAATATCATCTTGTTATTTCTCCCGTTGCCAATAAATACCCTAACAGGAAAATGTTCTTATTTATTTTTCCTTGCAATAAGTATCTTTTTACGAGATTTGGGAAATCTCTGCTTCCCTGTGCAGATATCATGTTTTTAAAGTAACGCTCTAAATAAGAGTATGCTGTTATAAAAGACGAGCGTTTTTTGTTTTTTGTTTTTGTTTTTGTTTTTGTTTTCTTTTTTACATTCGCAACCTATAAATTGTCTCTCCTACTATACTAGCTGGTTTTCATATTAACCACGCATGAGTGTGTGTAAATAAAGTTTATAATTGAACATAAATTTCTAAAATGTTAGAAAAAAACAAAAGCAAAAAAAAGGACAACCAGGTGAAATAAGTAAGACTTATTCTATTATTAAGTTTTTCAGCGAACATTTTATATCTATCTGTAATTCTAATTCTTGTATGACTTACGTTGTAGACTTTGTTTTTTTCGATTATGCTCTCATGAGGTTGTTTGCTGTGTAAATTTATAACATTGGTACTCATTGGTTTTGTTTTCTAGCAACCATAAGTTGTTCAACTTGAGTTCTATCTGTCAGTTTTTTTTCCTTCATCTACAACTTTACACTTATTCCAATCCATTTTCTTGTTTATGATCTCAAAACTAAATGCATATTTTTTTCTATTTCTTCCCTTTATATTGCCCTCATAAGTTTTCACATTTGAATAAAGATTTGCACATTGAAAGTACCTGTCTTTCACAATTTACCAACCATGTAATTGTAATAAATCGTCGTCAAAATATTCTATCAGCATAAACCACTTTCTCAAAATCCTCTTAACGTTCTTTTTTTTTTCTTTTTTTGTTTGCTTTAACTTAAGAAAAGTCTAAAAATATCTTAAATGTTTTATTCTGTTTATTTTATTCTCTCCAATTTATAGTATTGATAACATTTAGGACATATATTATGAGCTACGAGCGAATATGGGCTTGTAACCTTTTTGTTATTATTATTATTATTATTATTATTATTATTATTATTATTATTATTATTATTATTATTATTATTATTATTATTATTATTATTATTATTATTATTATTATTATTATTATTGTTGTTATTGTTATTATTATTATTATTATTATTATTATTATTATTATTATTATTATTATTATTATTATTATTATTATATTATTAGAATGATTTGCGTATAATTCAATCTAGTTGAATATCGGAATTTCAGTTCATGAATTTTTTTTTAATATAATTTCCAAGCAATGAATGTGCATAGCCTCATGTATAGGTTAAACTTGTGTAAACAACCCTTTTTATTCACTCTCTTCAATAAAACTAAGAGGCCGGTACAGAAAAATTGTTCAAATAAAGAAAAAAATAAGCTTCTCTTTCCCAACCCTCTCCAAGTGTTCCCCCATCCCAAGAAACCGCCATTGCGTTTTATATCCTTAGTATAACATTATAACTGTGTTTTCGAATCGTAACAATTTTAATATCAACTCTAGAGTCACTGCAACTTTTATATCCTTAGTATTACATTATAACTGTGTTTTCGAATCGTAACAATTTTAATATCAACTCTAGAGTCGCTGCAACTTTTATATCCTTAGAATAACATTAAAACTGTGTTTTCGAATCGTAACAATTTTAATATCAACTCTAGAGTCGCTGCAACTTCCACAGGTCTCCGCTACAGAGTTCTCTACATGATACACGCTAAGGCCGTTCCAGTGTGTTATCAATCGTGTAGCACAATGTTGTCCTGTAACCAAGAACAAAAATTGATTTTTTTTTTTACTCCACCTTGTCCCACAAACAGTAGTTATTTTGCAAAAGAAAAACAACAACAACAAAACAAAACACAAAAAACCAAAGCTGAGAGCTGAGATCTGTGCCTTGTGAATGGACTTTTAAAAACATTTTTTCAAACGATGTAAACAAAGCTCCTTTGTCTGTTACGAAGATTTAAAGGAACTGATTTTCTATGGTGAAAAACAGTTATATTTGGGCTTAGATTGCTTCCCTTGTTTGTTGTCGTTTTTAAATCTTGCTTTGTCATCTGAAGATAAACCCCTACTATTTTCTGCTCCATACATGAAAACAGTCACTTTATTACTCAAGCAAATAAAACACTACTATATCCTTGTTTGTAATTCGAAAGAGGAAATCATAATAATTGCCTGTGGATTTCTTTGTAAAAACCTTTCGATAAAGAATTATAAAATTTTCTTTGGTTTATTTCCTGGCATGAATATTTTTTGTTTTGTTTTTTTCCTCACCCATTTTTTACCTCTTGTCACTCGTCTCTCAGGGCAGGATAGGTGCCATGGCGTCGCAGCGCTATATCTGGCTGGAATGTCTTTGCTGTTTGCCTGCCATTCTGTCTGTAAGTTTGTTCTTGTTTTCTCCTTTTAAAATTACATTTTTCCCCATCAGTTGGGCCTTTTTAGGTCAAACAATATAGGCTATAATTTTTTTTTTTATTTTCACTCAACCAAATTGTTTCTCAGCTTGTAATGTTTCCGGCAAAACTGATCCTAACGCCTGAAATAAATAAGGATTATTTTATTATAAATATATATCTAAACTACAATAAAATGCGAAATGTACATATTTTTCATCTATTTGGACGAGAAAACTCCTTTGCAGTGTGCTTAAATTGAAGGATTTTTTTATTTCGTCTGGACTTTACCATGATCAAAGAGAGTCGAGCTGGTCTAAATGGATAGACTGGAACTTATATCGCTACAGAACCAAAACCCGCTTAATAATTGTAGGAGATGCAGTCCTCGTGTTCTCAGTCCCACTCGACCCGTTTGTTATGCGAAAACTTAAAAATAAAAAAAATGAAAAAAAAAGATTTTGAAAGAAAAAGTTTCATCGAAGATCGATTCAAATATTTATAAACAATTATAATAGAGGAAATAGACTAATTATGTACTTTCCCAATCTGTTTTTTTTTTTTTTAAATTGTTATAAAACTACGAATTTTCGACTTAAGTGCATAAAAGTGCACTGCCTTGCGGGAATTCTTAGCGTAGTCGCGCAGTTATTTAATTTTTTTTTTTTAATCTGTTGATTCAGATTTTAGAAAGTTAGTTAACTAAGCCTACAACTATTTTGTATCCATGCTACCTCCAAGGTCTTCTGGCCACCTCTCCTCCAAAATGTGTTCATCCCTCATTTTCTGAACTGCTGGTTGGCGCTCACCTCCCTGAGGCGCCTGTTGGTGAGTATTGACAGGTTTCTGGTGTCTATGAAAGGTTATCGGATTTTTCTTAGGCTGTGATTATATTAAACCCTGACAGCAGCAAAATATGTTTTTTGGTGTATAAACAATATTTTTTTTATGTTTTCATAACATTCAAATATAGCACTGACTGCAGCAAGCAAAGTGTGGGGCCTTAGTTGAATAAAATTAGAACCTTGGAAAAATCCCATGTTATAATTTTTGTTATTATTATTTTTGCTTACTACCATTACTACTACTACTACTACTACTACTACTACTACTACTACTACTACTACTACTACTACTACTACTACTACTACTGCTGCTGCTGCTGCTGCTGCTGTTGCTAAGCTACGTCGGATTTACAATTTTATCCCAGTGCTGCTCTTGGCAAATGAGAATTCCCACTACCTTCCACCTTCTGTTCTCAATGATTTTATTTTATTATTATTTTCAAATCTCTCCACTGGCTCAAATATCTTGAGTTCTTTGTAGTCCACAAGGATAAACTTTAGCATTTCATTTGGTTTCCTATGGATTATATCTTTAAAGCTGCCTTTGTCATCAACAAGCGACACAAAAAGATGCACCCAAGAGAATCAAGGCGCATTCTTTTACTTTTCTCGCAGCATTTTTTCATGTCTTCGAAATAATTCTTCTGACATAGTTTCAATTTTCTATCTGTTTGTATATATATATATATACAAACAGATAGAAATATATATCTGTCCACCATTCTAGCCACCTATCTATCTATTTATTTGTCTATCCATTTATGTAGCTAGGTAGCTTCTCGCTTTATGTCCCTTTCAACCTATGTATGTCCCTCTCTGTAGAATTCTCTCGTCTGTCTTTTCCTTTTCCGCACTCTCATTTTCTCATTCTGTATTTATTTCTCCCCCCCCCCCCCTTTTTTTCCCTCCCTCTCTCTCTCTCTCTCTCTCTCTCTCTCTCTCTCTCTCTCTCTCTCTCTCCATATATATGTATAATGATACTCTAAAAAAATTGACCCATTAATCCCTTGTCACAGATCAATAGTTTAATACCCGTATATATCCTTTGTGCCATCGGACTAAAACCTTTGTGCACAGTTTATAACGCCCCCTAATCCGCCATTGTAAGAATGTGTTTTCACTTTGATTATGTCCTTCAAGATCTAAAGAATGATGATATTCGTTCGTCATAAAAACATTTTTTATGTTTCTTTATTCCAGTGGTATTTATGCCGATTTGTTTTATGAAGTAGAATATTTGCATTTTTATAAAAATCTCCCATATTTTTATGTAGCAATCTTAAGACGGCAGTTCATGCGAGAAAGTCATGTAATTTAGATAAGAAAAAACTACATGAATTTCCTTAACAGACTATCTTCCTCTACAGAATGACCTTCATCTTGCTAAGCAGCGTTTCCAGACAATGTCAGTGACCTTGTCCCAACAGTCATGGTTCTTGATTGCAACTCTCGCGTGTCTCATTTTCACAACGTGAGTTCGGGATCCAGGAAATTGTGAGGCGGGGAATTCTTAGAAGAAGCTTGAAATACATATGTATAGAGTGGTAAACTGAAGAGCACAGATTACATCGAAAGTAGGCCTACTTCTGCTTCTTAACTAGAGATAACATCGAAAGGCAGGCTTTGTCATCTTTGATGTCATCTAGATCTAGATCTACACTGGATAGCATAATGAATTCTGATGTCATCTAGATCTATTACTGGACAGCATAATGAGTTAGTTAATTTTCTCATCAACCAATTGCCATGTAGGCCTAAGTCAATAAAATGCGAGATTATCCCATTATAATTATTTTCATTTTTTTTCATATTCCAAAGTAGATATAGATCAAGAATTAGGTCTAAATATTTGCAAATTAATCTTGCATGTGAAAACAAGAAATCACAAATTGTTTTAATCATGGTATAATGCGCTGAAGTGACTTTGTAATTATCATAACTTTTCCTTTGTGAGCAAAATATTTCTAAAAAACAATCTATGATCCCGTGTCTTGAAATGCAACATTAATCATTACTTTTCCTTTGTTAACAAACTGTTTCTAAAAACAATCTATTGCCCCATGCCCTAAAACTCAAGATTAATCATGACTTTTCCTTTGTGAACAAACTGTTTCCATAAAATCGATTAAGTGTTTCAGTAACAAGATTAATCATGTTCTTATGACAAAACTGTGTTGTCTCTTTTTTTTTTTTTGTGCTGATATCTTTCTCCAGGATCTAAATTTACTTAAACCTAATATCCAATTGGTATATTATTTTCTCTCCCCATCATTGAAAACGATCAATGATTTTATAACAAGTGCATCCTTTTTTAAAGTCCCTCTTTTACGCTGTCTTAAACCTTTTTCAAATCAACATAAATCCAATCACCTTTGATGACTACCACTATAAGTTTTGCATTTACGTTAATTTGGTAGGAGCTGAATTTTTTTTTTTCCCCTCCTCACAGGATTTGCGGCATACAGCACATCCAGCGAGGCAGCCATGAGAAGCCACTTAACATGTTCGAGGCTGTATACTTTGTGATAGTGACTCTAAGCACTGTGGGATATGGTGACATATCGCCGGACATATGGCTAGGCCAACTCTTCATGTTGTTCATGATCTGTGTGGCTTTCTCCTTCATACCTCGCCAGGTTAGATAACTTGTTTCGTTGGGTGATTAGTCAATGAATCATTGTTCTTGTTTGTAGACGAAAGTTCTTATCTTTGTTTGTTTACTTTGATGCACTTTTAATTGTGTGAGGGTATTTTGTTTGCATGTGTTTGTCTCTATATGTATTTTTTTTTTTTTTTAATTTTTGTTTCTTTACGTGAGTTTTTATCTGCTTGAGTGATGTTTGTTTATGTGTTTATTGTTTGCTTGTTGCATATGCCTGATTCCAAAATAGGGTAAAGTCACTCAACCACAGCATGATGAGGTTCTCACATGTGCATTCCTGCAACAGTCATTGGCAGGCAAAAACTGCTTTTCAATACAAGGAACTACGAACTTAAATTCCTGGCATAATGCTCAGAAAACCAAGATCAGAATACGGCAAAACTTTTGACAATTTTTAAGTAATCAGAAGTCTTAATGAAAAATACAATTCAGACCGAGGTATTAACTTCTATCCTGCAATTTTGAAATAATGTAGAGGTAGTTCTTGATTTTTTTATGTCTGTTAGGTTTGTACAAATGTATCATAATTATGAATAGTCAGTGTCCGTAAATTCATAATTATTTTTTTAACTCCATACTTCACAGCTTGAGGAGATTGGATCCACCTGGTCGCAGCGTAAGAAAATGGGAGGAGATTACACCAAAAGGGCTGCCTCGCGAGGCAAACATGTAGTTGTGATTGGATCAGAGTTCTCAACTGATTCAGTAATGAATTTTCTCAATGAGTTTTATGAACATCCTAAATTAGAGGTGAGTTAATCTATCTATCAAGACTTTCTTCTGCAATCATGAATATTGATGTATTAATGTTGAAATTTGTTTGACTCATAATCATTGAGATAACCGGGCCAGTTTCATTTTGCTATCAGGATTAAAATTAAAAATATTTAAGGTAATTGCTTGGAAAGCAGAAGGTCATATTGGCAAGGTTGAACTTTTAATTGGTATGAATTGAACAAGAAACCTTTAGTTATAACCTTTTTTACTGCTAACAATGAATGTTGCACAGAGTTCCACATTTTACTTTTCTCTTTCTCAGCATTTTACAGTGATTTTCATGTCATCAGAAGAGCTAGACAACAACATGCAGTTCATACTGAAAGATCCTAAATGGGCCAACAGAGTTCTATATATTAGGGGCTCTGCGTTAAAAGATATTGACTTAAAGCGTTGCAGGTATGAGTTGTTTTTTTTTTAAAGGAAAATTCTGAATAATTTCTTTTAGTTTTTAGTCTTGATAAGCTATTTTAAGTTAACTTGGAGTAATAAAACTATATTAGGATATGAGATTTAACCTACTTAGGCTTTCCTCCAATATACGCATTTGTTTTACTTCTGTTTACCCATAATGTAGTACATAATCCCAGAGTTAGGTTACCCGATTTTCAAAGTTTTGTTGAAAAAGAAGATTATCAAATGTTGATATAAGAATGCATAATTGTTATTCACTGTGTCTATGAAATTTATGTCTTGTTTGAGCTATTAACTCAATATGATGAATGTTTGCAACAGCAACTGCAACTCAAAGTTATTTGACAAATTGTTCTCTCCTGCCATGCCTGGTAGTATTGTTTGAAAATTAAAAATGATGCATATGAAAGTGTTATGTTTTTCTGTTTTATTTTTGTTTTGTTTTTTTTTGTTTTTTTTTTTTTGTTTTTGTTTTTGTTTTTTTTTTTTGCTTCAATAGCGCATAGACTTTTCTTCTCTACTCTGTTTTAATTTTTTTTTCTCTTTCTTTTTCAGAATTAATGAAGCTGAAGCCTGCTTCTTCCTTGTGAACAAGAATTCAGAGCCACTTGAAAAAACAGTAAAAATCTTTTCTCTTAAAAAAAAATGTAAAATAAGAGTAGATTAAAAGGTCATGTTAAATGTTACAGAGTAAACCAGCAATAATTATTGTAACAGTTACTTTATCATATTTTAGGTGTGTTTGCTCTGGATTAAAAAAAAAAATTATTTCACTATCAGTCTCCATGAATTTTTTTTCTTTGAAAATTTTAAAACCAATGCCTCTTTCATTTTGAAAAACAAGGTGTACTGATTTCTTGTTTTTCCTGGTAAAAAAGAATTCTTGAAACACTAGCTCCATGGCTGAGCATTTACTTTTTTGATTGACTTAGTCATATTGTACCAATAATTTTCCTTCTGTTCCCTCTGAAACTATAGTTTATGAGTAGAAATTCCTTGACATCATTCTTTATCAGAAAATAGAAGTTTTCAGACAGCTTTAAAGGATAGGAACGTTATTGTGAGAAGATCTTGTAACGCAACAGCACTGTGAGGCAAGAGTTGCATATCTCACATCAGCTTGCATTCTTAGCAAACATTTTGACGCAGGAAGGTGAACTATAAGTTCCTGATTGTGCCTAAGACTCAAGTTTATAGGAAAAGTTCCTTTGTGTATTGATAACTCTAAAGTTATTTTAATCAGATTCTCCATTAACCATAAAATTTGAAAATTGATGTTGATATCATTATAAGCATTTTTACATTTATGAAAAAGGAAAAAAAAAACTCTCAGTTGCCCCTATGTTTAGATGTAATATCTTGAACGTCATATATATATATATATATATCTTACAAAATGAAGAAATGTACGTTCAAAGTTTTGCATCTGCAAAATCTTTTTTCAAGATTTCCTTTGGTGTCTACAGGACCAGCATACAATCTTGAGGTCTTGGGCCGTGAAGGATTTTGCTCCTAGTTGCGCTCAGTATATCCAGTTGTTGAAGGCTTCAAACAAAATACATGTCAAGTTTGCAGGTACTGCTGAAGCTAAATCAAAATGTGAAGATGCTTAGTTAAAAATAAATGTACGTGAATACAGCTTGTACATGTACTTGGCTAAAATTATAAATAAGTAAGCAATCAGGCCACAGCTGAATGGCCAGATGAGAAGTATTTGGTACTGTTGTGCCATGATTATAATACATTTTTGTCTAATGCAAGTCAAGGATCACCTATGCTAAAGAACATGGCACCTTATTGATTGATTGATATCATTCATCAGAACACCTCAATGTAGAGAATATTTTACTATTGTGAAATAATGCCACAAAATGAGATGTTTTGCAACAGACAACTACTTTGGAAAATGCCTTTTTCCTCAAGAAGGCTTGAAATCCTTGCTGTTTAAGGAAATTAGAGCTGTATAAAAGGAGGAAATTTCAAGCTTCCTTCAGGACAATCGCATTAACCCAAAAATTTCTTTGTCGCAAAACCTTTCATTTCATGATGTCACTACATAGTTATCTCATAGCGCTAATGAGTTTGGTTGCATAATATTAATTACTTGTGCAAAAAATAATTTCAATCACCAAACCTGTGTATACCAAATTAACCTGCATAGCCTGACCAGATGTTGGTACCCTGTACATTATAATTGAGTCTTAGGCCAGTCCCAGCGTAGCTCTGTAGCATCTGGCCTAGTGCGGTCATGCCTGGCGTGTTTTTCGACACTATTGAATAGGCCGTCTGACAAGTCTGTGAGCAGGCTGGGCCTACAGAGTGACGCTGCGCAGGTACACAGAATTTAGTGTGTTTGTTTGCACTGTGAGAGCTAGGTCAGATTCTACAGAGCTACACTGGGACCGGCCTTATGTACAAGAGAGTCAGAAAATTGTGTGCACCTAAAGCTAGAGTAAATGGTTACTCTTCTATATATTATATATATAAGTATATTTTTTCCCCTCATAGAAGAAAATTATTACGTCATCCTATTCCACTAATCCAGATGTTTAATTTATTATAAAAAATAATGAAAATCATATGGTTTATTTTTTTTTTAATCTTAGCTGTAGTTATTGTTTGCATGAGATAAAAAGACATTCCTTGCAATAGCAACAATGTACGCATATATAATGTTATAAACTCATATGATGAGTTCTCGATTTTTTGATCTCCTGCAATCCCTCCTCCTATCCTGTACAAAAAGCATCTCATGCAACTACTGTGAAAAATGAATAGTAAAGGGATAGGAAGAGTTTTGTTAAAAAATCATTTAGTCTCAGCAAAGAATGTCGTAGTTCTGAAAAGTCATTTTTACAAAATGGACATTTTCCATAGATTTTTTTTTTTACCTCAAAATATTTTTTGGCTCTTTTTTTTTTCTCTGCCAGAACATGTTGTTAGTGAGGATGAATTCAAATTTGCCTTGTTGGCCAACAATTGTCTGTACCCAGGTCTTTCTACACTGGTCACACTGGTGTTGCACACTTCCAGAGGACAGTGAGTCAATTATATATGTGATTAAAAAAAAAGTATACTCTGGCTCTATTTATTTGTACTCTATCTTTCTAGCTTTTCTCTTTTTATCCCCTTCCTCTCTCTCTGTCTCTCTCTCTCTTTCACTCTGTTTCTGATTCTCTCTCTCACTCTGTCTCTCACTTGCCTTTGTTCTTTCTGCAATCTCTCTCTGTCGTTTTTAACTTTTTTTTACTACCAAATACTTCAAAATTTCTATATTTCTTTTTTCTTATTCTCTCGTCAGAGAAGGCACTTGGGCTACAGAGCCATGGCAGAAGATTTACGGATGTCACTCAGGCAACGAGATTTACCACATTCTGCTTGGTAGAAGTGTCTTTTTCCAAGAATATGAGGGCAAGAAGTTTACCTTTGCCTCTGTTGATGCCCATCAAAAGTAAGGGATATTTTTGTCTCTAATAAAATACTTATAACTTTCATTCTTAATTTTTAAGCAAAATTTATTAGAATGAAATAATAGCATGTAGATAGTGATTCTGCTCAGTGCATGTTTTGTTAAGATCTAGTCCAGAGAGTTGTTAACAGAATCCAGTAAGTCTGTGGGTAATTGCAAATAACAGTGTGAGCAGTTTGAGGAGCCAATCAAGGGCTGTTACCGATGTTGCTAAAACTCAAGACTTTTTTTTGTTCCAAATAGCACTTTATGTGATTTAGATTGAGGTTTAGTAAATGTTTGACGTGGTTTTTTAAGGTTGGATTATTAGATGGTTGCATTTTATTTCCTTTCATTTTAGATGATTGCACAAATTTCTAAGAATTGTCACAATATATATGTATGTAATTGTGTATATATATATATATGTATGTATGTGTGTGTGTGAAGTAAAAGTCCCCAAACTCATTTCGAGTGTAGGGGAACCAGGGAAGTATGGACCTGATTTTTTTCGGCATACAACTATGAGAGTTAGTTTGCCAATGCATTGCTTGCTGCTTTTACTTTCGCCAAGTTTAAAGAGACCTAGCTGCCCATTTGGTGCTGGGTGGACATGGGGGAGCTAAAAAAATCTTTTGGCTTGGACTGTGATTTGAACTCAGGACCTCTGGATTGGTAGCCAAGTGCCCTACCTATTTGACCACCCCCTATATTGATATTGATATTGATTTTTGGCATGCTCCTTTTATTATTTAACCAACACTCTTTGACAATCTCCAGTTGCCCATATAATTCAAAATTTAGCTTGGCATAACACATTTTTTTAAGATATAGTTTATAGTTGCCTCTGAAGATACTCATCAGATCCATTCTCTGAGACAAAAAATATGGATTTTATTGCCTCAACTTAGGTACGGAGTGAGCCTTATCGCAGTGCTAGACACTACAAGCCCTGAGGCTCAACTTCAGTTGAACCCTGGACCCGATCACATCTTGAAGGCCTCGGACTACTGTTTCTACATGAGTCTCACCAGGGAGGAAAATGTTAAGGTCTCCCCAGCCACCAGGCTCCCCGATGCCAAAAACACCGCCACGGAGGTTCGCAAAAAGAATATCGGTAAATAACAAAGTTGAGTGTGGATATGTAAAATGAAGCACTGTCAGATTGAAATTCTAAGAGCTTCAAACATCTTTTCTAGATTTGATGACATTGTATTAGTTTAGGGTAACTTCTATGGAGGACATTTGATTTCAGAGTAAAAGACCATTTTTGTTTGAATATTTTTTGTTTAATTGTGTATTTCAGTGTAGTTGTTTAAAAAATATAAAAATAACAGAAAAAAATACATTGTTAATGAATACTTTATCATAGTTTGTGTGGAAAATTAGAAAGGGAATATTTCATATAATATTTCATATTATGCTTACAGACAGTCATGTAAAGCACTCTAAAAAGCAGAATCTGACATTAAAAAACCTTTATTTTATAAAAATTGTGATTGATTTTAACTTAAGTCTGAAATCATTAAACCATTTTTTTACCCTTCCGGATTTTTTTTTTATATTTAGAAAGAAAAAGAATACAAAATTTCATGTCTAATTTTTTTTTATATGTATTATTTAGAATTATGGTTTATTTCTTTGCACGAGGTCAACCATACAACTTTGACAAATTAAACACTTTTTTTTTGCAGAGAAGCACCCATTTTATATAATTCATTTTAAAATTTAACAAGCATGTATATGATAACTTATATGACTAACTTTCATTATTATTACTATCTATAGACTATTAGAAATGTAAATGTTTTGTTTGATAGCATTGTTTATAGTAATTAAAAACTAGGTTATATTTTTATACCTGGATCTGAATTAACTTGGAGCTGGGTGTGCAAGAAATAATAATCATCATCATTGTTTTCTTTTTCTTTTTCTTCTTCACCTGCTTCTTCTTTTTCTTCTCATTATGGAATATTTTTTTTTTAATCATTTTCATTGTTGTTGTTGTTGTTATTATTACTATTTTCATTATTATTATCTTCATGTTTTTTTCAGATATGATTGTAAAATGGATGAAAGAATATGATGGGGAGCATGAAGAGGTGGAGGAAGAGTCGGTGTTCAGCACTATCACATCTAATATTGGAACTTCTCTCGCACAAAATCTGAGGCAAGGCTTGGAAGGTGAGTAGGATTAAAGATTTTGTGAATGGTGATGTAAGTTATGGTGGTTTTGTGAATGAATGTGAAAATGAAACAGAGAGGAAAGTAAGAACAAGAAGGGTTTATGCTGTTATTACTGTTTGCCACTTATGTTGATGACAGTGGCAATGATACAAACTGTGATGATGATAATAATGAGGAGGAAATAATGATAAAGGAGAAAAAAATTATGAGAATGGTTATGATGCTGCAAGGAACGACTATGGCCATTATGATTAGTCAAGTATAAGTGATGATCTTGACAATAACTTTAGTTGTGATTCAAAACCAAAAATTCAGATTATGAGGATGATGGTAAGCGTAACGCTGGTAACAACACTGATGTTACATCAACAGCAGTAGTGATTGAGATAGATTTATAAGAAAAGTCAATACCAAGCACTATTATGATTATTTAAATAATTATTTTTTCCAGATATACCCCTTTTAAGACTATCTAGTCTGAATTCAGGGGAAACCTCTCCTCACAAATCCAAAGTCTCTAAAGGAAATTTGGAGAGTTTTGATCGAGTGCATGGTGCTACAATACCTTCAAAAATTGTGCAGCATATGATCGACTTGGGCCAGGAAAGGTAAGAATTTTGCGTTTTGTTATAATGTTTTTGCATGTGGCCATAATTATGATAGTGCATGATTCAGAAACGGAGGACAAAAAGGCTTTTCAAGTTTTACTTGAGCCTCTTTATAATTGCATGATGAAGATTGTTAATACTTATTTCCAGATGTTTGTTTTTTCGTCATAGTGCTGCCATGAAAATATTAAGTATTTTGTTGTCTCAAGATGCAAATTTCGAATCTAATATGTGGATTTTTGCTTTCAACATTATTTTCATGTTTTGTGTTTTTTTTTTTCTCTTATTTTTCCTTCTTTCATTTTGCCCTCTTCCAGTTTCACCATTGGACCACCACCCAGCACCCTTAACATGGGAACAAGAAGAACATTGTGTCATCTTCACAAGGAGTCTAGGTTGTTATGTTGTCTGGAATGGGGAAAGGTAAGTAGAGGTTGTGTAGAGAGGTCGTGAGGATGAGGGAGCAAAGCATATTGGCAGATAACAACTGCTGAGAGACACACCGATATACATAGATTGACTGAAGAAAGCACTAAGATGGTAATAGACAGAGAGGGAGGGAGAAATAGAGAGAGAAAGAGAGACAGAGTGAGAGAGAGAGAAAGAGAGTGAGAGAGAGAAAGAGAGTGAGAGAGAGAGAGAGGATGTAGGCACAGAGATGGAGAAAGAGATTGATAGACTTCGCCTTCTAATATTTCAAAGATTACCTATTGATTGATACTTCGTTTCTCTTTCCAGTTTTTTTTTTAATGTTGCAGTGTTTCTATTATACGACTTTAAATAAAAACGCTGTTACTTTTTATATTTACCTTTAGGCTTGCCAGCACTGTCCGTACAAAGTAGCATCTGATCGCCGCTGGGATGGTCAGTTGGTCATTCTCTCCGTGCGCCGTTCTTGCTCCGGTCTCTACAATTTCATCATCCCTCTGAGATCAAACTATCTGAGCCAGCTGTCCCTCATGCCACTCATCATCATGTTTGAAGAGACGTGAGTTAGAGAGATGGATCAGATACTGATTTTCTATTGTAATTAGATTCAGAGGGCTGTGAAAGCTGTAAGCTTAACTCAATGACGCAGGCTTTTGACCCGTTACGCACCCAGAATCCCAGCTTTTTTTGGTTTTTGAAAATTTGTGAAAAAATGTAAACAATGCCAAAAATGTGCCGGTCATATATGAACGGCAGGTCTCGATTGAAATTTACCCTGTCGGTCATATTTATGACCGTCACGTCTTCATTGAGTTAATATCTCTGTTGATTGATATCTATCTGTATAAGGAGATGTAAATTTCCAACAAATGACACTCTAGGGGTGATTTCTTGACAAATAATCTACTCAAGATTTTTAAGTTTGAGTAATTCAGAAATAAATATATAAGAAGCTCTATGCTGTATTCCATTTTTTTATGAACTTATTTGTTTTTTCTCCTGACACAATTATCCATATTTATATCATCATCTTGGTTCTTCAGTCCCACACGTTTCTTCCTGGAGACTATCGCTCATTTCCCTCTGGTGTTCTGGATGCAGGGTACTCTCTCGAGGTCTGTATAGATTTCATCCCCTTATTTCTAAAGTACCCTTACACTCTGTAATTCAGAGCACAATATATCTTACTTTTTCACCATATTACTTATTTGCGACATAATTTTTGGTTATTGTATTTGACAAAATAACACAATAAACAATTGAACCAATTTGATTTGTTTTTCTTTTGTTTGGTTATTGAATTTGACAAAATAACACAGTAATCAATTTAAACAATTTGATTTGTTTTTCTTTTTTTTTTTCTTTGATAACGTACAACTTTGGGAAAGCAACTTAAATGGATATAGTTAGTTAGAAATGAAAAATAAGATTTCTGTTGAATGACATGATCATATGTGACGATGTTGTTTATTTTTTCTTATTAGCTGACTTTTGTAGAATAATTGTGTTATAAGAATCTTTTTGCTACTTGCTTCTAAAAACTTTCAATTTAGAAAATCTTTTTCAAGATCAGCTTACTATCTACTTTTCTTTGTGTATGCAATCCAGTCAGATAAAATTTTCATTGATCAAACAAGAGCTTGTATGTTGTAGCAGTGGTTTGCATAATATCTAAGTCAATAGTGCCATTACAATTTTGTTTGAAAGTTTGTTTTTGTAATGGTAGCAGATGACCACTTACGAATGTAAACACATCAGTAGAGTTTGGCATGTTGTTTTTGTCTCAAGTTCTTCGTAAACCTCCCTAATTTACCTCTTTTTTTTTTTTGCAACCCAGCATTGACGATCTGCTGATTGCTGGGGTAAACAAGGCTATGCATCTTGTGATTGGTCACATTGAGGCAGATTCCACTGGCGAAGAGAACCTTAGTGATGCAGAAACCATTGTTACTGTTCAGAAAATTTCCAGGTTTGTAGTTAAGCTAGAGATATATTTATTTTAAATTTCCTGTATAGAAAAGATAAATAAACAACAGAAATGTACCATATAGAGCGTAGGCAACAAACTCTTTTGGTTAGCGTAGTCAGTGCTTCCAGTTTTCCGCATTTCTGCGGAAATTCGCGGTTTTCGTTTTCCGCAGAAATTTTCACGGCTGGTTCTCAATTTTCCGTGGCGAAAATTTTTCGATCAAGTAAATCCGCCGAAGGATAGAAATTTATCGCGAAGTAGATCCGCGAAGCAAAATCCGTAGCTGGGTAAAAAAAAAATGACGGAGGGATTTTCTGCGAAGTAAATCTGCGAAGGATTTTACATGACTTCTTCTTTGCCTTAAGAAAGAAAGTTCTTGACTTTTGCAAAATATTATTTGTGAGTAGCGCGCCCTTTGTTTACCAAGTGTAGATCGATCCCAGATTGTCCGCCATTTCTACTACCAATATTATTTGTACATTTCTTCACGGGATTTACCGATCTAGAATCTAGATCTAATCTAGTCTAGATCTACAGTATATCTAGATCTATAGCCTAGTCTACCTGCCGATATTTTTTGGACACTTCTTAGCCGGATTTACCGATCTAGTCTTGGTCTACAGTATATCTAGAGTTTACCTACCAATATTTTTTGGACACTTCACTGTAATAAAATGACTAGGTTAGAGTACAGTAAACATTATGCATTGAACAATTAGAAATTAAGATTAATTGTGAATTTTTTTAAGTTGCAAAAACAATTCCTATGACATAGGTCTTTTATCTTCAAAAACAACATATAAGACTAGCATTAAATAAGAGATAAATTTGTGCCCAGATGCTGTAAAATGACTCTATTTGCGAGATAATTTCCAAAATTTTCCAACCCCCTAGAAATAACTCGCGCCTTCGCCGCTCGATTTGCCTGGCTCCTTACAAAATCCTCGGTTTTCAGCACATCTCACTTGAAGCACTGGTAGTGCTATGTAGGCATCTGGCTTAAAGCACATGAAATGCTTCACCTTACAGTTTCTCCTTAATTTAAAGTGGGTCCACCATTGTATTTGGTTTGAAAAGTCAGTAATTACAAATGGTTTTGTTACTGCTAATTTTGTCCTTGTCAAAACCATTTCATTTGAGATGGATTGAAAAAAATAGCTAGTAGTCCATTTAGAACAAATTTGGATAATTGCCCTACCATGATTATCTTTTTTGTTTGGTAAAGAACAAGACCAAAAATTTTACTGCATGAAAACTTCAGAGGTTTTTAAAAAATAAATTCTTCCACTGACAGAATGTTTCCACATGTGAATATCATCACTGAAGTCACAGAAGCGGCCAACATGAGATTTATGCACTTCAAAGCCAAAGACACATACATGCTACAGATTCGTCAGCTCGAAAAGGTTAGAAACACTACAACTAAATGGACAATGATATTTGATGCAGTTAACAATGCACAAACTACATGAATCAGCCACTGAAAAAGATAAATATATTAATATATCTATGTATTCTAGAAAAACGTGTCAAGTCTTACACTTACATTTCAAATTGTATTGATTTGCCTAATGAAAGATAAATTTGTCTTTACATTAAAGATGAAATGGACTTAACTATGGAATATATTATATGAAATGCTTTGAGCTGCATGCAGTAAATTGAACAGTACGTCATTTGTGGGGTGAACTTGTCATTGTGGTAACATAATTTATAATTAATTCTTTGCTTGTTTATGGCTTCTCAAAAACATTTTTTTTCTTTATTGTTTTTAAATTTGAAAGCTTCTTCGTTATGTGATTCTTTGCAGAACTTGAAAGAGCGAACAACCTCCCATCTTCCTTACATGTTCAGGCTGCCGTTTGCTGCAGGGAAAGTTTTCAGTTCAGGCATGCTTGATCGATTGCTTTACCAGGTAAGGAAAAGTTTATATGTAGTTATGTCAGGGACTGATGAAAACTTTTAGTATTTTACAGATTTTTTGAATGGATTTTTTCATATAATTTTTCCTGAGTTCAAAATGAATTAATTCATTACAGCTGCTTTATTTATGTTGCTATTTATGCTATTGTTGATGCTTCACCTCTTTAGACTGAATTTATGCATCCTATTTATTTCTATTTTTTGGCAGGCTGTCAGTAAATTTTTTAGTTTAACAATATTGCAAAATGAACAATGGTGCTCAATGAGAAAGACCAAACAATCATGTTCCTGATTTACATGCCTGATAACAATTGTCATGAATTCTTGCTTTCAGACGTTCGTCAAAGGATATCTTATCAGTTTTGTGAGACTTCTCTTAGGGATTGATGCGGAGAAAAATTCAGGGCATCTTTCAAGTGTGAGTTGTTAGTGCTATATTCTGCACTGATAATCCTTTTTAAACTCACAACTTATGTAAGATAGACTCCTGCTTTGGTTGTTACAGTTTCAGTCCCAAACACAACTTAATCACCATGGCAGCACAATTTAGTCTTATTTTCCTCTTATCAGCAGTTGTTAAATGTATATCAAATAACAAAAATATTTGGATTTGATGGAGTTGTAGGATTGATAGCCAGGCAGTTACAAATGTGAAATTGTTTTAGTTAGAGACTTTTAAGGGTTCAAATAATTTAACATTCATTTTGCATATTTTTGTGTGTGATACTTCTTGATCTTTATAAATATTTCTTTCCTAAACGATAGGGTTTGGTCACTGGGTAATTAACAATTTTTTTTTCCAAATTTTTTTCGCGTGACAATATGAATACTTTCTCAATTTATAAGTTATTTCCATTATGCTATATGGATTCATTGACATCAATATACTTATTCCTCTTCTAGGTTTGCATACAACGTGCTACCCTGTCACAGTTTCCAAATTACGGTGATTTATACCAGGGTCTGTGCTCTACTACAGGCGAGATTCCCATTGCTATTTATAGAACAGAAAGGCATGATGTAGGGTCTGCTGAGGTAAATAGATATTTTTTTATTATTTTTTTTGTACTCTACTAATATTTTTTTCTTTCCTTTTCAATTGTACAGTGCAAACTTATGGATTTAAATCAAAGAAAATATTTAAATGTACTTTTATTATTAAAACGTATCCTTTTAAATCATATGCATGAAAGCATTTTAGATGTCACACTCATATTTTTTTAGATCAGGCAGAGATTAAGATATTGCAATGTCCTGCTTTATTTTATCTCAATTTAGAAGAGCTTAAAAAACAGCAGCAACAGTTGCCAGACTGTTCCCTTAAAAAGATATAAAACCTTTTAGATAATTTTAAAATCAAAGAGAACAAATATTTTGTACTTTGATTATGCAAAAAGGGCAAAAGTTTACCTCATCTATCTCCACTTTTAAATTTAACCTAAAACTTGAAAGGAAAAAAGCCAGGATTAATTAAGCAAAACAGATCTTTCAGGTATCTTTAGCACAAACATAACAGGTACTGATTTTAAGGCAAATACAATTTTGTCCATCTTTCAATATCAAAGGTGACAGACCAAAACGGTACACACGAAGAAATAATATACAAAGAAAACTCTTCTCGCCCTTCTAAGTGGATGGAAGCTTTTCGTAGCAATGCTCGTCGCTTCTCTACAAAGTCAGCACCATCACGTGTCAATATATCACCATCGCCACCGTCCTCTCCTACTGATGTGGAAGGGGAGAGTCGGATGGGGGCATCTGCTTTACCGAGCAGGTTAAAATCTTCAAGAGTATCCATGACAGCTCAGCTCTTTGTGGGGGATCACAACAGCAATCGCCATCTAGAGGAAATGGTGCAGGCACGGATGGAAAGCTTGGGGTTGGCTCATCAAGACAAACCATGTGAGTTATGTAACTAGCAGATTGAAAAGGTCTGGTGGTAGATATATGTGGAGTGACGTTTTGTGGCAGAGAATTTTTTTTGGTTAAACGCAATTGTCCTAAAGCAAGCTTGGAATTTCCGCTTTTTATAGGGCTCTAATTTCTAACTTTTACATTGTTTGGAAAAAAAAAAAGCACTTGAAATAGCGGGGATTTCAAGCCTTTTTGAGGAAAATGGCATTTTCCCAAGTAGTGGTCTCATTCTCGGACATCACTACTCTAATTGAGTATGAAGATGTTGCTGACATAGAGATAGAAGGCAAAGAGAGAGAGATATACGTGTGACATGCTGTAGTTATATATTTTTTAGAGTTATAACCTGCAGAGTAAATACAAGAAACATGGGAGAAAAATAAACCAAAGCTTATAAAGCAAATGGTATGATTTAGAAAACATATAAGAAATTACTATATTAATCATCTAACATAATGCAGAACAATGTATTTTCTTTCAAGACTGAAGTTTATTATCAACACATATTGTTTTAAATATGTACTTGATTTTAAGTAGTTTTGGTCCCTTCATTCCTTTTTTTCCGATGTTTTGTTTTTCTTCTGTTGTTGTTGTTTCAAGATGCTGAGCTACCATTTGTTTTGAAAACCTGAATTATTCTTTCTATTGTTTGTTCACCAGATGTGATTCAAAAGTCCGAGAAGACCTTATCTTATGTCATTGTAAACCCCTCACCAAAACGCAAGCTGAAAACTGGAGACATTGTGTAAGTATAGAAGCATGGTTTTCAGTATAACCATCCCATGAAATCTGACATCCTAATTTTTCATTAAAAAGAAAAAAAACGTTCTTACTTTAGCCAAAAAAAACAAACAATAAATAAATAAAATTAGAAATGAAAGTTAATTACCATTTTGAAATAAAGATGAGTTCAAAAAATAATAATTTTCAAGTTTTTATGTTCAAGTCTTCTTAAAAAAAATAAACAAGGAGAATTTTAATGCTAATTCAAACTCATTTACTTGCATTCAAGACAAACCTATTTCAGCTCTATTTTTTCATTGCCCTGCATCTCATCACCCAAGAAAATAATAGATTAAGAAAGATCTTCATTAGCGAATCAGTCAAAGATGGGCTACTGATTTTTTAACACTTTTTTTTTCATTTTAACATTGTACTTTTTACCTTTTTGTCTGCCATATCATTCAATTACAATGCTTGCTAAGTGTTGTTCAGAAGTAACAAGGCACTAAAATAAATTGTCAATTAGAAATGTAATGGCAATGTCTTAAAGTATGTGCTATGTAAAGCCATATCTTGCTGACAATCTTTTGGAAAAAAAAAAGAAAGCAAGTTTTATAAATTAAAATGGCTTTTTATAATTGAATGCATTTCCAAAGATTTGCTCCTTGAAGATCATTTACATTCTAGAAACGATGAACTGTATGTCACGCATTGAACTGAGCATTGAAGTTAAAAATCTCAACATTGGCAGAGAAGTCGTTCTTTTTCATATATGATGAACTAATATAAAATTATGTTGGTTATGTTGCAATAACATTTTAGAGTCTAGCATCATCCTTAATGTTTTGGTTTTTTTTCAGCTATGTGATTCAGCCAAGCTCCATGCAAGCTGTGCCCAACAAACTGAATCGCAGTGGACGCAGCGTAGCAACCAAATATCTTAGAAAAAGAAACATGAGCAACAGCAACACAAATGATAGGTCGTCTGTCAACAGTAATAATAACGTTCCACTGGCCGGCCAGTACAGCAATGTTAGAGGTGACAAGAAACAGTCTGGTGACTCTGTGAGTAACACGAGTCGCAGTAGCTCTCAGTGCTCTCCTGTAAGAGCAGCTTTGCCAGTGAAGCCTCATGGAGCCTCTCGTCATCCTGTGAAATGGCTGGACATTCAAGGGGTGGGGACCGATTCTGGAGGGGAGAACAGTGATGAACCGGATATGCTGGACGAGATGAGACCAAGATGTCAATCAGAGTCCTGTTCTGACAGGAAGAGCAACTCTTGTGTGGAAATCAAGCCTCAACTGAGTGAGCCAAATGGGAAGGCCTTGAAAGTTTAACTCCTTGTGATACATATTTTTTATCTCCCAGAGAATATAGAAATTTGGGAACAAGATTTTAAAAAGATGGTTTTTAAAAACATAGTGGTTCTATTTCATATAATAGGCAAAAAATTTAATCATTTAGCAGGAAATGTACTTAAGGATCATGGCCCTTTCCGTAGATTATGGGAGAGTTACATATTTCTTCATCAGCTTTTTTTATTATTTATCTGTATACATGTATAAACTACATATACATGGCATAAAAAGGACAGAAACAATTCAAGAACCACAATCTAATTTTCAAGCTCTATACTTAAACTGATTAATAGTTTACTATCTAAATTGTGACTTAAAAATGTTGCATTGTTGTTTTTAAGCCACTGAGCTCTGTATTTAGGCCTGTTGCAGTTTGTGATTTGTAATGTAATGCCTGACCAGATGAGGGCAAACTGGATAAATATAAAGTTGTCATCAGCCTTGTTCAATTCCCCAGTCTTTACTTGCTGGTATATATGACAATTCAGTTTCTTGTCAAAAATCTAAAAAGTTAATAATCATCCGTCACTGCCACGTTTTTCATGTATTGATCCGCATTGTATAATGGTCGTTACATTTTTCATTTGTTTTGGAAAGTAGATCTGATTTTGTTTTTATTTTCCATTGGAGATTGTTCAGTAGATCTATCTTTCTTTGGTTTGGAAAGATAAAGTAACAAAGGAGATAGATGTCATTGAGTATTATCTTTTATTGAAGTCTGTGTTTATATTGTAAAGTAATAGTTAGTTTGATTGTATTTAGCTAGTTGTGAATAGCCTTGTAGCTTTTATATTGATCTCTCTGATCTACACCAAACACTTTACATATCTCAGATTAAAAAAAAAAATATTTAATTTGTTCCTACCCTTCATTGTCTGTGTGTTTACACATAAAGAAGAAAATCAATACCACATCTCATGATGTTCTATTTTTATCTAATTTAAAGTGCTCAGTCACTTTTCAATTACATTTGATTCTGTAAAGTAAAAAAAAAAAACTTCCCTTTTTTTAAAAATAAATTTAAACTCATCATTATATATAAGTAAAATCTGGACAACTTTTCAGAGCTGTTTTCAAAGCATAAGATGCCTCTTTTGTTATTTGATATACGATGTCATAATTTAATTCCCTTCTGTAGTATTTTTTAAACTTTTTTTCTCCATTGTTCCAAAAATTGATTTCTCCACATATTTTTACAATATTGGACATATCTCAACCAAGATAATACATACATGTACTTTGTTCTTGTTATTGCTGTTGAAATGCTGCTGATATTTTTATGAGAACTTGCCAGGGCCAATAATTTATTTCCCACTGTTCCATACCCGAATGTTTTCACAGAAACCATTCCTTCTTGCCATAGGCTTGGGGCTGTCCTCATGTTAATTGCTAAACAAATGCTCTACCTTATTTCCAATGTTTTATTTTTGTTTTTGTGATCCTCTGGTAAAGCCAAAGCAATGCCAAAGTATTTAATAAATAAATGTCCACATATTGTTTATAACTAATGTTAATTTTTGTATTCATTTTGTTGTGTAAATAAAATGCTTTCCTTTTAACCCTACTTATCTCAAAACTACTTGAATATCCAAATATGTTTTATTATAAATATATACACACAATATTTTACTCTAGAATTCAGTTATTTTTTTGTTACTAGCCAGTTTGATTTATACAGTATACAATTTTGTAGCAACGCCACAAAAGGAGACGTTTTATGGCAGAGAAATTTTTGGGTAAATGTAATTTTCCTAAACAAAGCTTGAAATTTCCACCTTTTATACCACTCTAATTTCTAACTTTCATACTGTTTTAGAAGTGAAAGAACTTTAGATACCGAAGATTTCAAGCCTTCTTGAGGAAAATGGCATTTTCCCAAGTAGCTGTCTGCTGCAAAAGGTCAAATTTTGTGGCATCGTTACACATGTTTTACTTTCAATTCTATTTTTTCAGCAGTTTAGAGCTGTGTTCCTCTGTAATTTTGAGAAGTTGTAAGGTGGTGGCGCAACTATTTAAGTGCTTATTTTCATACCAGGAACAAAAATAAAGATCCTCTGACTATGCAAAATTTCGCTTAAGAGAAAAATGAAGCCCATGATTTATCCTTTATCAAGTTTATGTGAATGGAATTTTTATGACTTACATAAATTTTATGAGTATTGTCTTTGTCAATATTTCAAATCATTTGTTTCAGAAAATTATCAGAAAATGAAAACATTTTTAACAGCACGTTATAAGAAAATGAAAACTTCTTTGTGACAGTTCATTAATCCCTGTTCTCAAAGATTGCAAATAAAAGTGATTTACAGCAGAAAAAGAAATTTAATACGTCTTATAAAAATTGTGCATGTAAATATATCCCAAAGTCAGTTTAAAACAAGGTTGGCTTAATAGGCTGCATTTCATATTAGTCAAGACCACTGCCAATAAAACAGGTGTCAAAAATAAGAGTTTGAATATCAGCCTCTTAAAGAATATAAATTCCTCTTTTCCAAAAAAGATACATATTTAATGTAATTTTTTAGTTATCCATGCAATTTGCACCACTGAGATCAGCATTGCTCTGAATTTCAACACCTTCAAATATGATGTTGGTGACTAGAGTGCCGATTCATTTGGACTGATGCCAGATATATTTTGTTAATGTCCATTAAGTTACTTTAGAGGTGCTTCTATGAAACTCCTCAAGAAATTCTATTTTAAATAATGCATTGAGCATAGGACGAACACAAAAAAATATCTAGTTCTGTACTGGTAGCATTAGTTTAGTAAAGATGGACAGTTTTATTTTTACTTAGTTCATGTTTAGCCTAGTAGTAGGAGCAAAAGTTTAGTTAAGAAGGAATTTTTCATTTTTACTTTGTTTATATCAAGCCTAGTGGTGGAGTATTAGCAATAGTTTAGTTAAAATGGAAATTTATTTTACTTTTACTTAGCTTATGTTTAGCGTAGTGATAGTAGCAGTAGTGTAAGTTAGATCGAAATTTAAATTTTTACCTAATTTATATTTAGCCTTCTACTAGTAACAGCAAAAATTAAATTAAGATGAACTTGCCGCACAATCCTTACAATGATTTTCATTTATCAAAAAGTTGTTTGACCAAGTTTTGGCGATTCTTTTTCCTAACTTTGTTATTGCTCTTGACTTCATACATATACATGTATGTAAAACTCATGAAAGGCCACATTCCATCTTTGTTGAGATTATCCTTCTAGATTTATACTCTTAAATAATGATAACTCCCATATTTTTATCTCAAAACCCGTACTTATGTAAATCTTAATGCCTCAAACTTTCAAATATTATACATGTAGAAAAACGAAAAGATTTCATGCGGAATATATTGAAATCAATGCAGAACAGCAAAAAAAAAAAATATATATATATATATATATATTATATCCTTTTTCTTGTTACTTTTTGTTAAAGTTCATAATTTGTCCAAGGATATTTGTAAAACACTTTTGACATCTAAACTGTATTTTTACAAGTAATTCTTCTAATACATTATTTTAAATTATGTTATTAGGCATGTATGGTTTCAATTCAAATTTATCAAGAAATGTTGTACTCTAGAGCATACTAAACGTATAGGCCTTCAACTGTAAATTTATATTAATTTTTTTTCATTGTACTTTTAAGCGTCTTATTTCAAGAGCTATCAGTCCCTCCCCCTCCCCCCCCTCTCTCTATGTTATATAATATATATATATATATATATATATATATATATGAAAATTGTAAGATACAAGTTTGCATAAAGCTGGATTTAAGAAAGTCCGACAAGATCCACCTGTATCAAGACTCTACCTTTTATACTTTTACATGGTGCTAACGGTCAGTTGAAATTCTCACTTTTCTCTTGATGAATTGGGCTGCCTTGCATAATTAACTAACTATATATTCTCTTGTATCACTTACATCAGATAACAATGCTTTTTTTGCCAACAACTTTGTTGCTACAGACTTAATTTTTTTTTTTAATAGCAGGAAGCGTAGCATAAATATAATACGTTTTTTAACACTAAATCCGCAGAGCGATATCAAGTAAACAAATTTCAACATAACTGAGAGGAAAACAGCCTTAGCTATTTTCGTTCCCTTGAAATGAAGATTCAAAATGTTATGCTGTAAATAAAGTTGAATTGATGCATTTTGCATCAATGTTTGTAAAACAGCATTGGAAGTGTTTGACTTACATAATTTGTTGCAATGACCAAAACTACTTAAACCCTAATTATTATTTGTGCTCCTCTATATAGATGGGTGGCTAGGCTTTGGACTATAAAGTCATAAGTTCAAGGATTGATTGTATTGTCTGAGGAAGTGCATTTTCTTACCGGTCTATCCTATGGTCACAGGAAACAGCTTAACAGTTATTCTCTAAATTAGCCTTCCAAACTGCTAGAAATAAATTAGTGAAGTTGAAATTAACGGAAAATTGACATTTGAACAAACAGAAATATAACTAAAAAATTGTTTCCAGAACAAAACGGATCTGATTATCCATAAATTTACTTGGTTTATCAAAGATAAGATATGAGAACTTAAATCTTAAATTGTAATTTGTCATTATGTCACTGTACAACTTTGTATGGCATTTTTGTTGTGTTTCATTCCAAGAAATTGAACAACCCCCCCCTTTAAACGTTGACTCTAGTATTATATGTCTTCCAACCAGTCCCAACAATTTGGATATCAGAATTATGAAATAGAATTCAGCAATGAAACATAACGAATATCTTTCTGACTAATAAGAAAGGGGTGTAAAGGTATATGACACTTCATTTTCAAAGTGTTTTTTTTTTTGAGTGAGTTTTAAGCTGTTTGAAGAAAATGAACTAAAAACTTGCAAAAATGCAACAACAAACCAAAACACTCATACTGTCATTTACAAACATTTGGTGCATTTTTAATAAAACTGAATCAATGCATACATACAAATAAAGCATAAAAGTTATTTTCCACTAAAACAGATTTTGAGGTGTCAACAAATCCATACACTCCACCTCCTGTCATAGTTTACTTTCCTGCTTCCCTCTCTCTCCCCTGTTTGTGCTGCTCCTTGTCTCAGTCTGCAGCAACAGTCATGGATAAAATTGCTTTGTGCTACAAGAAAAAAACCAGGATAAAATTGCTTTGTGCTACAAGCAAAAAAACCATTCTTATCATCATTTTACATTTTTATGTCATTAAAAGTGAGAGGCAATAAAGATAAAAAGAAAAAAAGCGTACCTTCTTTAAGGTATCCTGAAGAATCTTACACAAAGAGAAAGACGGGCCAAGCCTACTGGTATAGTACTTGCAAATAAGCTAAGAAGTGAAAACTTCATAGCTCAGTCTTTAAATCATTGGACTAAAAATAAGGAGGTCAAAGTTGAACTCTTGTACAGGTAGTCTGGTAGAGTGATTAGATTCAGTCTAACTTGACACATCCATAGAGACAAAATTACTGACAAAAAAAAAGACTTTCAATTGTGAATCAGATATTATGTGCATGGACACAAAAATAAGAAAATGAATGTATGTATGCAGTCTTTTGAAATACACATAGAAACAGCTCTGAAGTTGATCTCTTTTGTTTCAGATGGTCTATTTGTTACAAGCTTAGTAGAATTATAAAAAAAAAAACCCACGAAAGAATTCCATTTGAAAGCCAAGATAAGTGCCATCTTTTGGATAAAGACAGACATGCATGAATGATAGACTCATTGACACTATATTCAAACATTCAAAAGCTCTTTAGGCGGTGGTCGTAAAGGAATTTTTCCAAGTTGGAATTCCTTGGCCTCAAATGCAGCTTTCTCGAATTCTGTCAAATCACTCAAAGGAGTGAACATTGTTGATGAGTTAGCATGCGTATTTTCACCTCCGGCCTGGGATCCACTTTTGCCAAAGAGATCTGGCGCTGTGCTACTTCTTCCCGTCTGCCCCTGAGTAGCTGAAACGCTCGCAAAGCCAGGATTTGGCTTACCGAATAAGTTTGGAGCGCCTTGAGGTGCACTATGGCCCTCAGACTCACCTGCTACTGATGGATTGTTGCCCTTCCCGAACAATGAGGGTGGTTCATTTGTAGGAATTGGGCCGAGCAAAGATGTCTGTCCAGTGGTGGTGCTTGATGCTTGCTTGCCGAACAAACTGTTGTTACCACTAGAGGAGTTCAAACCTGAACCAAAAAGGTTTGGAGCTGGCTGTGAGTTTGGTACAGGATTTGAACTGCTCCTTGAGCCAAAAAGGTTGGGAGCTGGCTGCCCAGTGTTGCTGCCGCCTATCCCTGCACTGTATCCGAAAACATTTGGGGCTGGAGACTGGCCAGACCCTGTTCCAGAACTGAACAAACCTGGGGTAGGCTGACTTCCTTGTCCCCCAAAGAGTCCTGAGGATGCTGAGGGCCCAGGACCCAAAAGAGATTTCTGCTGGTCATTGTTCTGATTGCTGGCTCCAAATAAACCACTGCCACTTGCTGCAGGCTTGCCAAATAAGGAGCCATTGGTACTGCTACTTGCAGCAGGATTACCAAATAAGGAGCCACCGGCACTGCTACTTGCCGATCCTCCAAATGTAGAACCCGATGCTAGAACTCCAAACTTGTTGTTACTAAATACGGGGTTGGCCGTGGAGGTGCTTCCGCTGTTTCCACCAAATACAGAGCTCTGAGCTGATGCCGACCCACCAAACAAACTTGCGCTTGATGATCCAGAGGTCTGGGGTGTACTGCCAAATAAGCCATGTCCTGTAGAGGAGTGGCTGGACAGACCAGATCTTGAAGTTGTTGATCTGAAGGCAAAAAAAAAAAAGATGAAGCTTTTTTAGAGAAAAAAAACAATTATCATTGTTCTTCTTACTTATACAAATATCTCATAAAGATGTCATGGTAAAGAAAATAAACAAAGTAGCATATAATTTTAGCTTAATTTTGATTAGTGTGCCAACAGGCCCACATCACATTATCAAACTCAACTACTAAAATATTACCAATTCATCTTTTTGATTCAGTAATAAAGATAAATTATGATGTAGAGTGAAGCCAAAAAAACCTCCTAGACTTAAAACTAGATTTTGCCACAATGCCATTTTAAATCTCCATACATGTACGTACATATATATATACACGTAAGAATGATAGTTTAAAATTAAGTACATAAGCTCAAAAAGTTACTTTCAAAACTGTTCAGCCTTTTACCATTGTGCCAGTTGCACTCAACTGATCCCTCTGAACATGGAATTGCAAAAGTGAGAATTCCCAGAGTATGTTTATCATAGACAGGACCAGATCATGCTAAACCAAGTCCCTCTAGAAAATACCAAGAACTCTAAATATCTAGGTTCAGTCAAGACACCCAATGGAACATGCTCAAAAGACATAAAGATGAGAATTGAGACGGCAAAGAACAATATTTGGAAAGAATACAGCATAACAGCAGACTTTAAGATAAAACTCTTAAAACATCTTATCTGGCCAGTGCGAGACATGGACAATGAATAAAGAGGATGAAACTTGAAAGACGAGTGGAAGCAGCAGAGCTATGGTTTTACCGAGGTTTGCTGAGGGTCAAATGGACGGACAGCGCTCAAATGAAAGCATACTGAATGAGTAGGGTACTGCACACAAGCTCCTAGAACTCATACAAGCGAGGAAGTTTGTAAATTGTTGGATACGCAATCCTCAATGAGTGAACGGACTTGATGTCCACTGTCCACCAAGGTAAAGTGAAAGGAAAGAGAAACAGAGGACGACCACCTGATTCGCTTGCTAGAAACATCACAAACATCGGTGGCAAGAAACTTTAGGAAGTGGTCAAACTTAGCCAAGATTGAGAGTGCTGGAGGCAACTGGTGAGGACATCATGTATAGTGGCCAAAACTGTTCTCGGCGACGCCGACATATGAGATAAGATGTTTATCAAGCTATAGAAATAATGAGTCAACCCAAGGCATGTAGATGAGTGTGGAATGGTTGAACTGCAACATGCCCATTTATATCTAGCGCTATAAATCGGTCTCCACAATGCAAAAAAAATTATGCTATTTTCCTAGAAACTGGATACTGACAGATTGATTCCTGTACCTGATGGCCTTTTTGGTAAAGGACCCAGGTTCAAATTAAAGTATTGATATCCTATTGCTTGTGCTTCTCTTATGGAGAGAAAATGGCTGCAGACCAAGAAGAAATGACAGGATAGCTTATTAAGCTCCAAACATCATATTCTAGCAATATTGCTATTTGCACATGGGGAAAAAATTTCTAAAAATGTTGATTATTTGAAATATTGATCAAAAGAAAACCACATCTATACACTTCAGTATTTTAAGATCAAACTATGGGTGTACCATAAAACTTGGTTGATAGGTGAGATGAATAATGCTTTTCGTAAAATGGCAGAGACAAGACTTAATACGGTCAATCACATAAAAATAGAAAAAAATTAGACTCTTTGAAATTTAGAAAAAGAGTGGAAATCTTATAACAATAATTCAGACTCCTGAATGAAAAGTATTCATTCCAAGATTTGTTTTTCAAGAATATAAAGCCCAATGAACATATTGATCATACAATATCACAATGATAATGTAAATCAGGTTTTCAGTGTTTTGATTTATTATCATCTTATATATCGTATAAGCATGTAAAAGTGTCAATTACTTGGATGAAGCCAAATAATTGTATCTAAAATTTTTGATAAATTCCTATAAACATTTTTTTTATTGTATTATTCTGCTCAAGGCTCTAAATAACCTTTGGTGATGTATAACCCTTGAGACTTAATAACTTGCTAGAAAATATATTGTACCAAAAGTCACAAAACCAAATTTCTCAAACACATGAAGATTGCTAATTAATTCTTTGAAAATCTTTTACTCACTGCATCGTTTTCTTTCTTCTCCCTTCTTCCACAAATTTTATCTGAAAACAGCCAAAATAAAAAAAAATCCTTACAAATAGGAAGCAACAGCAACCCAAACACCATTTATGGGTCTAATTTACTGTGGATCCAGCATTAAATTAGTTTAAGTCAAGACAAATAGAATATTATGGAAATTGTATAACTTCATCTAGATCTAAATCTACACTGGACATCTCTTTCTCTATTTCATCACCTCTTGCCATCCAAAACTCCCAAACTTAAATACATCTTTTCATGCACTTTCAGTTTCAGTTTCAACTCTACAGCAGTAGGCTAGGCTCAGCTCTGCCTTACATGATATCAGCTCAAAAGCATCTCTCTCTCTCTCTCTCTCTCTCTCTCTCTCTCTCTCTCTCTCTCTCTCTCTCTCTCTCTCTCTCTCTCTCTCTCTCTCTCTCTCTCTCTCTCTCTCTCTCCTTCTTTCTTAATCTTTCAGTCTCTCTTTGTCCCATCATTATTTCCTCTCTTTCTTTCGGTCCAGTTAATGGTATTTGCAGATGCTGTTAGTTGTACATCACATTATGAGAGCTTCAATCAGTTTTCAAAAAACAGGGTAGGATTTCTAAAAAATGGCAGTCTAAGGGAATTCTAATGAAGAGACTTTTTGCAGATCAATGAAGGATAACATAGTCAAAAAATAAGAAAATAATGTCGAATAAATGTTTGTTATTATACATTGATCAAAGTGATAGAGAAAGGGATGAAGACAAAAAACAGGGAAAGAGAGAAAAATGAGGAGAAAAGCAAGGTGAGACTTGAGAAATAAAGATAGAGGCAACAGACAACAAGACAGATAAGACAATAAAAGACAAAGACACATGAGAGAGAGAGAGAGAGAGAGAGAGAGAGAGAGAGAGAGAGAGAGAGAGAGAGAGAGAGAGAGAGAGAGAGAGAGAGAGAGAGAGAGAGAGAGAGAGAGAGAGAGAGAGAGAGAGAGAGAGAGAAGCAAGACAAAGGGCGCACCAAATGACAGTGAAATGAGAGAGGAATAATTACCAATTTCTGTTTCAGATCCATGGTCATATGCTGAAGTTGCCGCCTCTTGTTTTGAAACTCTAAAGTCAAAGCCTGATATTTTTTAATCTGTAAAGCAAAGGATAAAAATGTATTGTAAAATGAATCAGGTTTATTTAGGAAGAAAAGTGCAGTAAAATTAATCAAAAGGTCGTGACTGTATAACATCTACATTAAATATTAAACATATTAATTTCTGGCTTTAAAACAACCCCCCCACACACCAAAAAAAAAAGGGCAAGATTTTTTTTGTTAGTCTGGTTTTGGTTGTTTTATTTTAGTAATTTTTTTTACAACAAACAAGCTAGCATCAGCAATAGACCTAGAATTTCATTTTATGAATGGGTTCATGTCACATCAGGTCAGCTTGTACATCAAATTATCATGTTTCTCTCTTGTAATGCCACTTCAATCTAAATGTTCAGTTTATAATATGCTCTGCAGTAAACTTAATTATGAGAGAGGGGAACTAACTTATCATTTTTCTCTCATTTCTCTTTGAAGTTTTAGGCCATAAACTTACATACGGCTCCATGCTTCCTTGAGCTTTGCACTGGTAAGCGTCGAGCCTCATTTCTTCTACACTCAAGTCCTGAAAATCTGAGAAAGGCAAGCAAAGTGAAATTTCATCAGCATACTTGACTTTTCTATTTAACTGTCATATTCAGTGGACCATTCCTGGGATTAGAGTGTAGCTCCTGCTCAGGACAAAATTCGAGATACTTACTTGATTATATTTTTCTCTGTTTTTGCTCCCTGCCAAGTTTCAAAAGATCAGAAACAGGCTGTAGGGACCAAGCCTTTTCACATGTAAGAGTGATTGCCTTGACCACCGTATCAACTTAGCATATTGCTATTGTCCAGTTTTGGCACATATTGTACAGCTAATTCAAGTTTTGTCAAGCTTAATTCAAAAGTTTTTTTACTGGTGAGAAATATGCTTCTGCATGCAAAATGGTCGAAGTTTCAATAGAACTAACAAATGTGTACTTTGAGCATGGGTAATGTAAAGTATTATTTCAATGTTATTTTTAAGGTTCTTTCTTGTTTATAAACTAATTTGGATAATAAGTAACACAGTCTAAATACACAATAATGACACTTTGACAGAGATGGAGGCAAAAACTTCTTACCTGGCAGAGACGGCAAATCTTTCTCTATAGAGACACAAGAGAAGGGCCACATCTTGGACTCTTCCCATCTCTTCATGTCCTCTGGCAGACTGTTCCTGCAGATATATGAAAAAGAGTTAAGCCAAATATGCATTGTTTTTATTTGAACTTTGAGTATGCAGCGGACTTTCAAATTTGATTCTGAAACTCTAATGCTTTTTTCTATAAACTGCCTTGTATATTTACCGGTAGTTCTGGAGGCCAAGAGTAAACACAGTAACATTGCAAACTACGGGCATTTTCAAACCCCCACCATGTTATTATATATGTTTAAGTCGACAGAAGAGATACTGATGATCAGAAAAAGAAAGAATATTGATTTCATAGGAGATGCATCATTTAAGGATAACTGGAAATTGAAAAAAAAAAAAAAAAAACAAGAGTAAGAGAGTTACAGTTGTCTTCTACGAGCTTTTCTTTCTGTTTAAGGAGTTATAAAATTTAGGGCCTGATACACATTAAAAAAAGAAATCTGTCTACAGAGAAAATTATCTTGAACGACTGGTAACATCCTGCTATGTATATGTTTGTTCAAATGTATTGAAACTGAGAAATCCTTTTTTTTACAAACTTCTTCAGTTACTGGGGAAAAAACTTAAAATGGTTTGGCAAACAATTTTTTTTAAAGATGGGTTTAACTGTTGTGATTTTCAAGGGTTTTTTTTTTTTGTTTGTTTAAATCTTTGCAATCTAATATTTTTAATCAAAATATCCTTGACAAATATTAACTTTGAAAGCAAAAAAGCCCCCCTCCCCCCAAAAAAAAAATAATAATACAGGGAAAAGTATGTTTTTCAAAATTTAACACTTTTTAGAAAAAAATTTGAGCAACCCACACAACCAGTCATTTCATTGGAAATTGTGCAAGCAGCAAATTAAGGAAAAAAGAGAAGAAAGGTTATAAATTTGCACTCAAACTACTATTAGATTTGAAATAATTAGATTCAATAAAATCCAAAGATATTCTTCATTGCTACAAATTTATTAAGAATAATAAGAGCAAACTAAGGAGATTATATTAAATCACTAACACAACGTCCAAAGCTGAAAAAGAGTTCCCTTCGTGTCCTTGACCTTGGTTAGCCGACCATTTATACTGGTTGCTACTGTTGCCAAAGTTGTTTTGAAATGTCACTCTTTGGCTTCCTCCTCTTCCTCCTTGCCAATTTTCATTGCTTCCTAACAGATTATCTTGTGAACCAGCTGTAAAATTGAGAAACAAGATAGGCATATTAGCAAACTTATATAATAAGCAATATATCTCCAAACTTTATAATAGAATATGGTTATGTGGGTAACTTTTTCATATATAGTTGGACCCGCTAAAATGGATATTGTTGTGAAATGGTGAAAGAATTTGGGGAACGTAATTATTACTATATAAAGTCATCGCTATTTCGGGAAATGTTAACAGTTTAAACAGGGATAAAATTCCAGATAGCGTCATCGAAATTAAAAGTTGAGAGCAGATCAATTGTTATATTTACCTATGAAACACAATTTTTCACATGTATGAATGAATTAACAAACAGGTGGTCAATAACAAACTTTCCTGGGCTTTGGCGTCATTAAGCGGGCCTTTTTATGTACTTCAGGTAAGGAGGCGTGCTAGGAAAAGAGTATAGTAATGTCTACAACCTGTTTGTGGACTTCACAGCCCTCTTCATTCCAGGTGTACATTGATAGAGCTTGTGTTTGTTCTAACGGGCAATCTTGTGGTTTCCACTGCTAGACAGTTGCTAAACATCATACAAACATTAGCATCACTTCAACAGAAGGTGTATTACTTTTGTTTGTCTAATAAAATTTTTTTCGAGTCCATAGTTGTGACGGCGAGTGAGTATTTATTAAGGGTTGCTTATATGTAAGTTTCATTCATTGATCAACCTCCTCCCCTAACTCCTTCTATATATATATATATATATATATATATTCCCTCTAATTCCTATATTTACCAAGATATTTCCATAAAATTTTGCAGGCAGAAGTATAATACATGTATCATTTAGTTTCATATTTTGTTAAAAGAAATATAGCATTCATATGCATTAGTTAATTTATACAAAAATTAGCATAAATTACTGTTATCATTTCTTTTTGTAATATCGGAAGTTACCACCTCCAAAATTTTATTATCATAAGTATCAACCAAGGTGGTAAATTGTATTTTTGTTTTGTTTCTTAATTTGTTAAAATCAGCATGGTAAGTTTATGCATAAATTACGCTGATGGCATAAATTATCTTCCATTCTACACTTGCTATGTAGAAATAAGTGCCATAATTTGCGACCCAAACCACTGCAGGTAATGTTAGCCTAAAGCCATCTTTGCACATCTGAATGATGATGCCATTATTCGTAGAATCAGTGCATCCATATTTTTTAACAAGAGCTTCTTTATCCATTTTGGGGATGTTAAAAAAAAAAAAGAAAAAAGCAAAAAAAGGGGGAAATTCATAGCAACTTGCTTCAGATACAGAAAGATAATAAAATGTTCATTGAGCATTTCTTATCCTTCAACTACCTACGTTCGTGGGACTTGGTATACGAACCTAATTAGAATAGTAATAATAGCGTGACTGCTCATAGAATCACCCCAGCCTCAATGAGTTCGTTATTTGAGTTACAATATTGTATTTGGTTGCTGAATCAGTCATACAGAACGCTCATTTCACATTTAACAGGATTTATCAGATCAGACTCAGCGCCTAACCTCCCTGCCAAGAGCTAGATCTAGATCTAGATCTCACACGAATAGTTAAAAATCACCAATTAGATATAAGCTAACTTAGTAGATAAGATGTTATCTTCATACGAAAAGCATAGTTAAGAAATAATTACTCTTTATAGGTGTACAGTCAACTGCAAACGTATCACTATTTATTTTTTTTTCTTAAAAGAAAACAAACTATTCGTTTTGAAAGCGCAGAACAGTCCCCATATTGGAGTTGCGCTAAAGGATTATTTTAAACTGAATACTATAGGGGGTATAAGTTAAGTCAACATACTACTCCAAGCGCTTTGAGTAAAAACTGTTTGAAAAAAGTCATGTTTCTAAAGTACTCCAAATTTATTAGAAATAGAATGAATACTTTATGCTTCAAAAGCATTTTAATGCCGTAGCTATCTATTTTATTTACGGAGATCTACCCTTAGCACCCCTCTGCAAGTCATTATTAGGATAACGACAATCCAATAAGGTAAACTCGCCTAACCCAGTTCACATACTCTCGACTAATGAGAGAAACGCTCTTAGCCAAGTGCCAAAGGCTTAGCTGGCCGGCTTGTCTTGAATGTAAAGTATCATTATTTTGAGAGGGTGGGTGTCTTTCAAAGACGAATACGAGAAAATACGCGTACAAAAAGTGTTGTAAGTAAGTAATATTGGAACAAGAAATGTTAAAAAGTTATCTGTCCAAAGACGAAATGCGTAGTCCTAGTAGTTTTAGAGAGCGGCGAACGAAAAGAAAAAACCTCGTTGAGAACAACACTTCCAGATCGATCAATACCGTTTTACCCCAAAAGTGTAGAAGAATATCTTTTCTGATTGTACACCGAGTTTCATCGCGATTTAAGTTATAAAATGACGCTGTAGTTATAATTATGAAATGGCAACCGTTGCTTCATCGCGATCCATTTTTTTGCCTAGGTCTACAAGCAACGGCGCACTGAATTTTAGCTAGAGTAGTCTAGCCTGCCGGCAGCGGATTGGCATTGCTAAATAAATACTCTGTTCAATTTTTAATTAGTAGTAATGAACTTGCTAAGAGCAACTTTAAATTCAATCCTCTAGTTCATTTTAGATTTATATTTGGATTATCTTGTTGGAATTCACCTTTTGAGTGTTCAAAGCGGCAAGTTGTGCCATATCGGCAGCGATTTTCCAGCCAAAACTTGCAGACCACCATGTTGCTGGATCATCTAGATTCTAGATCTAACTATTTAAATATAAATAGTCTAATATAATAATTTAATATAGATCTAGACTGCCTCTCTTACAAATTTTAGAGCTTGGAAGATTACAATCAAGATCATGTCATTACCATTACTATAAGATGTAGGCCTACATTCTAATATTCAGTCAAGGGATCTAGATGTAGATGTAGATCTAGATCTAGACCAGGATCATGTTCTGTACTAGATCTATTTATAGGTAGCCTCAGACCGAAATTATAGCTTTAAATCTAGATCTAAATCTCTACTAAGATAGATATGGATGCCGACAGGTGTAAATTTAGATCTCAATCTTGTCTAGATCTATACAGCATTTTAAAAAGATTGAAGTTTGAGGTTCAATCGGCAACCAAAACCCAGAAATCCTCATGATTTGACGAAAGTGAAAGTTGATTTCGAATTCCACACAAAGGAGTTGTCTCTCTCATAGGTTGGTCGTGGAAATACTTATAGTATCAATATTAGCACAGTATAATTAGCTACACTCATTAGGTAACCTTTGCACCACTCGCTTTTTTTTTAAATTATTTTCATGCACCAATTTAGGGCGGAATTTCAACCAGTAACTCTCAAAGACCGATTTTAATGTAAAATTATCCTTTCGCACATGCACTGAGTAACTCACCAATAGTATAATTATCCTTTTATTGTTGTTTCTTTTCATCATGAAATTCATGGTAGATTCATTGTAGACAAGTGTTATTTGCAGTTGCAATTGCGAGGTTCAAGATATTGCATAAAATAATCAAGTCTTTATTCTTTATTATTAATTTTATTTAAAAAAATACAAAGAACAAAATAATAAAAATGAATAAAAAAACAAAACAAAACAACTCCATAGTATTGTTTGAAACTCGTATAGAAGGCAACGTATTTCATAAATCGTAGTTTCAACAATTATTTGTTATGTTTAGAAATAACCAGAGTGTGACGTCAGTGTCCACTGAATGGACTGACAATAATAACCACTATGATCTTGCCATCCCTCTCTTCCATCATGGCCACCTAATACATCACGTGGCATGCAGGGGTAGGAGGTCATCTCAACGTTTGAAGCGTTTGTTCAGCATTGTACGTGGATAGTGAATAAATCGCAATGACTATAAAAGTTGAACAAGTTAAGTGTCGCTTCACTTCCAGAAATGAAGCCGAATAGTGTGTCTATTTATTTTTATAGTTTTATTTATTTACTATTTTGAGGGAGGAGCATTACAATTGGCCCATTCTAAGCATCCAATGTAAAATGTAACTTAAAACTTTTTTTAATTATTATTATTATTACTATTATTATTATTATTATTATTATTATTATTATTATTATTATTATTATTATTATTATTATTATTATTATTATTATTATTATTATTATTATTATTATTATTATTTTTATTATTATTATTATTATTATTATTACTATTATTATTATTATTATTATTATTATTATTATTATTATTATTATTATTATTATTATTATTATTATTATTATTATTATTATTATGTGTATGAGTGTGCATGCGGGGGGGGGGGGATTAGGTGTTTGTTGGTTTTTGTTTTGTTTTGTTTTTCGCGTCAATCATATCAATCAATAAGATAAGATTAATAAAATATGTACAACAACTAAACTCAAACAAGCTTTGAATTTTATAAACTAGAGGCCCTGATGATTCCTAATTATTTTTTTTAAGTTCAGTAATTTGCCCAGCTTTGAACATTTGCTTTTAGGGCCTACTTATTCCTTGATTAACAAATACAGTTATCTTATCCTGTGTGTGTGTGTGAGAGAGAGAGAGAGAGAGAGAGAGAGAGAGAGAGAGAGAGAGAGAGAGAGAGAGAGAGAGAGAGAGAGAGAGAGAGAGAGAGAGAGAGAGAGAGAGAGAGAAAAAAAAAAATTAAAGAGTAAAATTTAGAAAAGTGGTAAGAAATATTTTCACTGTACTCAGCACTTTTAACTGTAACACCAATTCATCATAGCATACACAGTGTAACCTATAATTTTATGTTATCCGGTGCACGCAAGAGGCTAGTATTTATGTACCTGAACATGGCTTTTATTTCTTACAAAAGAAAGATACTTTGAAAAAATCATGATGAATTGAGAAACAGCATTGGTCAGTTTAAATCACAAATATTAAGCATAATGCAAATAATTAAAAGAAAACCACGGACAGTGGGAATATATGTGATAACTCTCTTTATCTCATGATACTGATATACAACATGGAAACATTATGATAGAGTTGTTTCAATGCACGATGGGCTCCCAGAGAAAAATAAGAAATAGTGAAAATATTAACCTCCTGTTATCCTGGTTTATATGGAAAGTCTGAAAATATAACAATACCCTAATGAGAGAAAGAAAATGGACTTACAGAAAAAAGAAACAAAGAAATTTTGGACTGCTAGTTTGATTCAACCTAACAGATGTTAGAAGATGCAAAAATGACTTTCCATCGACCAATAGCTGTAAGTTGGTAGAGAATTCAATGTATCGCAGAGTTCCTACACATTTACAAATCATGGCCCTTAATCTCTACATAGGATTTGCGCGATGGATTTTTTTTTTACTTGTTGATAGATCTCTAAGAGAGCGCACACAATTTGATCTTTAGAATATAATGTGCTCGCCACAAACTGCAGAGAGTCCAAACATAAAAAAGTTGGTTAAGTCAACTTGGTATATTACCAATTTCAAGTCGGTAATGTTAACTTGATATATTATCAACATTTGTTCAAGTTGGTTATGTCAACTTGGTGTAATGCCAACATCTGAAAAGTTAGTTAAGTCAACTTGATACATAATCAACATTTG
>JAWDGP010002557.1:115000-127822 GCA_033675545.1 Elysia crispata
AAATTTTATTAAAGGATAACCCCTGAAGATGAATGCATTATGATATTATTTATTGTTATTAAATTTTTGCATTCCTAGGTGATTTACACGCAAGTAATGTTCCATTTTGGTTGGATCATCCCAGATTTGGTCATATTTTGTTACTCACCAAAGTTTGTCACAATTGTTGTGGCAACCTCAATAAGTCACGCGATTAAGCGGCCCAAGTTTTACCGCTTTTATTTAAATAAAATAATCAAAGTCTATATTATTTTTTTGTTGACGTATTTTTAATAATTGAAAAATGACTCACCATACCATTTCAAGTTTTAAAAAATCTTTTAACTAAATCATATTTTTTTTTTATTTTAGATTTACTTGGAACGCCAGAATAGAACCAAAAACAAAAAATCCATAGAGCTAAAGCAAAAAAAATATCTACGATGCTTTTTAAAAGTGATCACTTGTAATTTGGAAGTGACCATCAATAACAGAATCAAAGTCTCCTCGCACACATTTGTAGCAGCGAGTGGATTTTAAACTTACAAACTTAAATATCATAGTCAATCTGTTTTGGAGATCAGATCCTTGTCAATAGCTCCTCTGAGAACAATGTCATCCTTACTGCATAATGCAGTGAAAACCAACACAACCTCAGACGAGTCTAACAATGAGCCCACACTTGAAGCAAATATTTCTGAGGAGGAGCGCCTAAAGTACTTGCAGGAGCTTCAAGCGCAGACAACCCTAGCCATGATTCCGGCATTAATATTCGTTATCCTGATGGCTGTTATTGGGGTCATTGGAAATTCCCTCGTACTGTATATTTACTCTCGTAAGTTCATCTTGAATGGAACCCGTGTCTTCATCCTGGTGATTGCGGCGTTTGATTTGGTCACCAATGTCATAGGAATTCCAGGTAACGAGATACTTATTTGATTAATGACTTATTCTGGCATACCCCATGATGCATTTTTATGATTCAAAAAAGCTTATGAATAATTCCGTATTTTTCTCAAAGCTATTAAAAAAACGAACAGCTTTACGTAAATAACTTGAACAAAATTGATGAATTTGTTCAAACTATGGAAGAAAGAAATATCTCAAAATACAACTGGCATTGGCAGGATTCTTAAAGATCAAAGAAGACATCGTTTCATACTGATTTCTCCAAAATATTATGTCTTTCTAAACAAGATACCAATTCCACAAAAAAATATGGCGGAAAGTGTTTAGTCTGTACCTTCCCTATCTAACTCAACATCACCTTAGCATAAATTTTATGAGATCAAACAAAAAGTGCGTAGAGATGCACTTAGTGAAATTCATACCTCAAATTTATCTATAAGAGAGTTATCTACCTGATGGGCCTGCTGAGAATGGAAATGATCCTTACATAGAATTGGATTATTCAAAATTAGCTAACTATTTCCACACTACAGTAAACTATTGGATCAGCTTATTGTAGTCTATTATTTATCTAGATAATAATGTCTAAGTCATGGATTTATTCCTATAACGCCTATCCGATGCCAAACGAAAATCAGCTTTTTGGAAGATCAAAATTGCAATATTGTATGTAAAAAAATAGCAATTTTATGTATCCTTTTTTATCATAACTGATAACGTTATATCGATTTCCTCTGTGACTGCGATGCAAATATAAGTCTTCTTTATTGCGATCATAATTATTTGAACCAGAGTTCAGCTATATTTTTGGGAATTTACAACGTTGTCTAAGATTAAGATACTTCGACTTAATCAGGAATGAAACGAAAGTTGATTTACAAACCACTTTGCAGATTGCAATATTTTCTTTATATACATATGCATTACTAAAGATGATGAAAAAAAAAATTAATTACCAAGATGTTTTGCCATGACTCAGAGTCTCGAGCCTTGTTGGCTCTCTTCAGTGGGCAATAAGCGGGGACGGATTGTTGTAGATGCTTGAAGAGAGCCAACAAGGCTCAAAATTCTGGAGTCATGGCAAAAAACTAGGTAATTAAATAATATTTTTATTATCTTTATTATCGCTCCTCTTGTCAAGCGCCATTGAAAATTGCGTTGAAAATTATCAAGCATAGAACATATGTAACTATATTTTTTGTGTGAAGATAAAGAGTTATCTACCTTGCATGAGTTTATTTATCTTTACGTTTTATTATTTTGTTTCTCTGTCTGCCTCCTATTACTTGTGTTTCTTCGTGTGACGCATTTTTCTCTTTTTTCCATTCACTCCTTCACTTTTTGATACTGAGTCAGATTATTGTGTTAGTTATATAAAATACAAAAGGATTTCAAGACAACCACACCATTTCTCACAATCTCACATGGCGTAAGTTCTAGAGATATCGTCGCCTCACTCATTTTGATTTGAATTAAGTTCGATTACGGTGAGACAGATTGCCATATAGGGTTTACGCATGCACCATAATAGGCAGGTACTTTGCATGGCGGATTCGAATCTTTATGTTTCACCTCTATACCACCCTGCATAGATTTCCCTCTGGAAAATATACTTATGTAATACAATCAAATAGAATAACAGTCCTCGAAAAATCCTTCTCTATCAGAGAAAATGTATCTTTATACATGTTCAGTTCAAGATTGATTTATATCAAGAAAAAGTCACTAAGGGGTACACTGTAGCTTTGAGCGGAAGCAAAAGAAAAGAAGCCAATAAGATCAAAGACAATAAGTGAGAAACGTGGGTGAAAAAAGGAGGCATCATTTTCAACAATAAAACACGATTGCGTGAGTTATTTTCAGTGAAAAGGGTGTGTGGAAGAAAAATAAAAGGAACTATTCGCATAGTTTTTCGTCATAAAACAAGAGCTAGGTTCTTTTTCAGCAGATCGGAAGCCTTATACTTGATGCATATCTCTTTACTCTTCTACAAAATCTTTTGCACATTATACAAATCCCCTCGTTTTAACAATCGAAAGAAATACTGCTTTCGTTACAAGACTCTGTACACTGATTTAGAGAGTTCATATAGACAAAAAAACAACAACAACCAAGCTATTATTATTACGATGGTGTCTAATTGTTGACGAGTTAAAAGAAACCATAGACATGGTCTACAATGTCAATTATTACAATAAAAAAGAACTGCAGTCAAGTTCAAGCATGTAAAAAGTTGATTTTCGAAATACACTTATCATCTAATGAGCTCAGTGTATCCATGAATCTGTATCTTTAAGTGCTTTTATGACTGTGTAGCGTGCGGTATTTGTGGCATGCGTTGCGATGCTGCTCTTGAGATTCAAGTACACTTATGAAAATATTCCGAGGAATCTAAATACAACAGCATACAGAATCTTCCTCGAGGTTATGTTTCACTTTGCACTTGTACAACCTAGTGGAAAACCCGAAGCAGTTCATGAGTTTTGTATTGTTGCTTCCAAACCAAACTGGGCCTATATCAGTTATCCAAAGCAGCGTAAATAGAAAGATTTTTAGCAGTTTCAGACACATTTTAGAATAAGACAGGTTTGTTTTTCGTTTTTTTTTAACATAAAACAATTAAATATTATTTTAGAGGTGTTCTTACACTTGTCTATAATACCATACGTCATATGCATAATTTTATATGAGCCGTGAAGAATAAGTTCTGTATTTATTTCCTTGTGTGAATCATATGAACTTATTTCATAACGCTGTATGACTTGTTTTTGATAATGGATAGACACCACGTTGTTTCTGGTGGTGAGGGGTTGGTTATATCATCCTGACCTGTAGAAAGAACGCATCCAAAGTGCTTTTGATTCGTCCATAAATAGAATATCTCTTCTGGGGTTGTCGTTGATGATCTTGGAAGAACAAAACTATAGTATAATCATAGCCTACTACTGCCCTGTGGTTGCTCAGAAGCAGTATTTGATGTCTCGACTCTCTATGATGTCTGTGTACATCAAAGGTTTACGGGAAACCACAATGAAACCTTCGGTCATTTTATTGTGTAAGCATTATTTTCCCTTAATGAGTTTATTTATTAGTTTGTTTATACATTCGTTCATTTAGAAACTCTTTTTTTAATGTCTATTACTTCAAATGATAGCATTAATTTTCAAGTTCCTTTTCAATGTTCGACAAAAATCCACTTTTAATAGGATTCATGAAAGGAAACTCTCTGAAATGTTTCAAAGAAAATAGCCAAAGTAATTGAAAGTGAAAAAAAAACAACTTGGCGGACATATTTCTTTATAAAAATCTGTATGAGCTTAGGTAGATAGTCAAACATGCCCTCTGTGTCCCAAAGGATCAAAGTTTGCAGTAACGTAAAATTAATTCCTTTTTTTAAATGGTTATAGCTTTCCATGGCTTAATTAGACTAGTAAATGATAATTTACTTTACTGTTTGGACTTGGATTAAAAACAAAACAACAACAACAAAAAAATATATAAATTGTTCAAGTATGTGATTTATTTATAAAATACGGAAATAAGATCGAATAAAACAAGCTCCTAACATGTTTTTAGTCTCATAGATTTCAATATGAGAAATAACATTGAAAATTCCCACTGCACAAACCCTATTAAGGTCCAACGGCCTTTAAATGTGCTAGCATCAAACGTGCAAAATCTAACTTTATGATGCTAGGACTGACTTGAGGAAAATGTTAACTGATTTTCCTGCAAAGTTAATATATTAGAATCACAAAATATCTTTAATCGAACTTCATTAATTTTTATTTAAGGTTAAACCGAATTTAAGGAAAACCCAGAACCTTAACGTACTTTATGTAAAATTGTTCAACATTAGGATAATTTCAAAGGTCGTTGTGCCCTTTGAAAAAATCATGACTAACTCAAGATCTTAACCGCGTTTTTTTTTACCGATAAGATCGAAATATTACTAACTGGAAAAAAAAAAGAGAAACGAGAGAGAGAAAGAGAAAGAGAGAAAGGAAATGACATTGATCGAGGAAGTAATTTATTGAGGAAATATTTGACAGATGATTCATTAAATGAAAGTTGGATGTGGAGAGGAATGGGAGATAGACGAAACGAGAGAGTGTGAGAGAGAGAGAGAGAGAGAGAGAGAGAGAGAGAGAGAGAGAGAGAGAGAGAGAGAGAGAGAGAGAGAGAGAGAGAGAGAGAGAGAGAGAGAGAGAGAGAGAGAGACAGACAGACAGACAGACAGACAGACAGAGACAGACAGACAGACAGACAGAGACAGAGAGAGACAGAGAGACAGAGGGAGACGGAAAGAGACAGAGAGATACAGATAGAGAGAGGCAGAGAGAGACAGAGAGAAAACGAAAAACAAAGACAGTCTACTTCTCAGTTTCTAGACAAGAGCTTTAGAGACCTTGATCTTCAACTGGCATAGAACCATACTAAAGATCCACAGGAAGCACCCTTGTATCTGATCATATCATTTTGCACTTGCAATTGCACATTTCTACCTTTAAATTTCTCTCAACAATTCTTGCTTTGCATGATGGAAACCAAGTCTTAGCGCGAAAAGCCTCTATAACTGATATAGGCCCAGTTTGGTTTGGAAGCAACAATACAAAACTCATGAACTGCTTCGGGTTTTCCACTAGGTTGTACAAGTGCAAAGTGAAACATAACCTCGAGGAAGATTCTGTATGCTGTTATATTTAGATTCCTCGGAATATTTTCATAAGTGCACTTGAATCTCAAGAGCAGCATCGCAACGCATGCCACTACATCCGAGGTTGTCAAGTATAGGTGTTTCCTATAACAGAATTTTAATAAAGTCTAAAATAGCTTGACCTAGATGTATTAACTATTTTAACTAAATCTCTGATAATGGCACCTGTTTTTCTTTGTTGTTTCTCCAGGTGAGATATACGGCATGTTACACGTGTGGAACTTTGACCAGCCGTGGCTCTGCAAGCTCCGTCTGTGCACGAACGTCGTGACCACCATGGTATCTGCTAAGATGCTGCTAGCCCTGGCTGTCGTCAGGTGAGATATCAGCATGTTCCGCACACAGAGTTACGCACCGCTGATCATGAGTCGAAACGTAACTAGCACGTAATTTCCCTTGTGCCATGTGCAAATCGCCAGTGAGGTGTTTACATATCAATGGCTCGTTAGTCGATAAAAATACGTAATCTTCCCAGACCTCACAAAAACTGTCTTGCATTATGTGAGTGTGAGCATACATTTGATATACTAGTACTCAGTAGCATAAGAGCATCGCTAGCAGTCCTCGTGTAACCCTTGCATAACGGTTACGTTCTCAGCGGGAGGGCCAGCATGTTGGCGGAAGCGGTTACGCTGCGTACCGCTAGGTGGGAGGAGTTTATGCAAATGATGTGAATCGGTCTAAAAATAGAACGGCCCAGCCTAGCTAAGGGCCGGTTACCCTCGTCTGCGAAACCTCAGAATTAACTAATTTGCTCTCATGTCTAATGTTTGTCAGAATTGTACGATTATCATCAGGTTTGTGTATATGCGTTTTACGTTTTTTTTTTAGCAAAACAAATACTTCATTGCCGGGGAATGAATAGACTGGCAATTCTTTAAGAAAAATCGAAACAAAAAGAAGGAGTTATTGAAGTTTGTATTAGACGTCTTTATAGATAATCTTGTTCATCAATGCTGCAGTGATAATGATAATAACCTTTTTCAGTTCCAAGAACATTATATTAGATATGCCCTTTATTAAACAAAAGTAATTAAAGGGAAGCAAAGTTTGTCATTTTTGTCCATATGTAAAGGGCATTTTTTTGTGCAGTATGAAAATAAAAATATAGTTAAAATGGAAATCAAAGAAAATATTGGCGCTTTTTATTTTTTTTTACTGGTTTTTTTTTGTTATAGATACGTATCATTATCATGATTCTTCAATCAAAATAATTTCTGCTATTTCTCTCATCATACGCGGTCATTTGCAAATTACAAGGAAACGAAAGAAGGCTTTTTAATTCGTAGAGAGAGGTAAGTCTACTGTATATAATATCTTACAGAACAAATAAATATATTGCTTTCTTTTGTTTCAGATATCGAAAAGTGTGCGTGACATTCGGTTGGCAAATATCGGCTCGCCAGGCCAAAATCATCGCTGCGATACTGGTCTTCACGAGCTTGTTGTTCTCAGCACCTTCCGCGGTAATCAATGGAAGACTGACACGAAAAACGCCTCGCTCGGATATTTACGGATATGAGTGCACCGTAGATGACGCGTATGTGAACACGGTATGGCCTCTGGCCTTTTCTGCTTTCTTCATCTTTCTCTTCACTGCCAGTTGCTTCGCAATTGTCTTTTTGTACGCGCTCGTGGGCGCAAAAGCATTGCGTCATAACCGTGCCATAAGAAAGGGCACGTACGTCTCCTCGGCTGAAGGCCCTTCAAGCAGTGATGGCGCAGTGATAACAAGCTCAACGTTACCTGTGAAGTTCACAATCGGTGGCATAACTGAAGATAAACATCCCAAAAAGGACGGGAAGCTGAATTTGTGTATGGAAGTAGCCACATCAGTGGAAGCTGATACCTGCTCCAATGAGAGAGAACTTGAAAAAGATAAATACAAACAGGAAGATGAGAGCGGTCAGCGAAATGACGGCGACAAAGTTACAAATACAGGAAACCAAGCAGGAGCTACTAGTATCCTGGTAGATCCTGTCAGACCTGAATGGGAATCCAATTTGCGTACGGTCCAGGAACTGACAATAAACCTAGATGCTGACCAAAAGCAAGAGTCAAGACAAGGCAATGAAGAACAAAGTAAAAAACTAGAAACAGAAGAAGGAAATAAAAGCATAAGTAGTCACAAAGAAGAACTTGAAAAAGAAAAATGTCATCATGGTAAAGGCATAGGAACTTTTGACGTGATTAGTATGAAAAACAGAGCAAAAACTGTTCACTTTTATATTTCTGAGCCCTTCAAAGAGGTCAACAAGCTCGAGGGGTTTGAGGATGCGTTAAATAATGAAGAGATTGCAGGACTAGCGGAAGAAATCCGTTCCTGTAAAGAAGACGTCCTGTCGGAGGCTCGACCAACCAACACCGATTTAGTTCTTGATATGAACGACTCTAGGGCCGACAAGAACAAATCTGAAGCAACAGGTTCTGACAAGCACTTTTGGATCCCAAAATTTGACTTCATCGAGGAATTAGCGAAGGGAAACAGTCATGCTGAAAAACCACAAGCCAATTTTTCGGACAGAACCGAGGAGGCAAAAAATGAATCTATTCAAGCTATGGAAATGATGGATATAGCTCACTGTTGGAACAGACATTTGGAATCAGATGCACAGATTCAAGAAGAAATTCCGATTGAAGAGATGCATTTGAAGCCAAATTCTTTGAGCTGTACCCAAGATGATAGTTTTCATCGTGAAAATCGAGATTTTATGAAGAGTTCATCCGAAACCTCATCTCGTCCTAGAAAAAATGAAGTGAGGAAGAAGAAGAAGAAGAAAAGCTGTTTTTCTGCAATACCCAGAGACCTAGAAAAAGATGACGCGAATAATCATTCTAGCACGAATGTGAATGATTCCGGTAACCGCACCCTAAACCGCACCACGATCATGCTAATAACAATAAGCGCTGTTTACATCATCGGGTTCATCCCATATCTCGCTCTGGTTTCTTACTACAACGCAAACCCTGAAGCATACGTAACCCTTGATGGTACGGACCTCGTTTTTTACCATCTCTTCGTGAGATCCCCGTTCCTGAATTGCGCAGCCAATGTTGTGATCTACGGCATCTGCGACTTGACTTTCAGAAGAAAATGTGTGAACGTGATTCGCCAAAAACTTCTGTGCTTCAGGTCATAGATGTAAACGCTATCACAAACGGCGAAGTCTCAAAATGAATGACTGATTTTTATGCCATTGTTTGGAATATTACTCATTGTTATGTCAATCTGTTGCTTGAAATCTTAACTACTGTGTAGCTAACTTTAGTTTTATGATTAGTATTGGATAGTGGTTAATGCTTTGTGGCTTGTTAAAATTTTCGTACCAGGAAGTTATTCCTTCAACTTAAAAAAACACAGTTTTATCGTGTTGCTCCAGGAAATCTTTTTTTTAAGTCATTTGATTCAACTCCTTGAGAGAGATACAAAATTTCATTGAAATACTGCGGATGATAGATGTATTAATGCTGTCATTAAAATAAAATTTGAAAATGTTATAGGAATCTAGATCATATTAGGATCAACATCAACACAAAACCTAGACTAAGGCCAATTTAGCTTTGAATTTGACTCACCAACTATATATATATATATATATATATATATATGTGTGTGTGTGTGTGTTATATTCAGATGTAGATCCACTCTTAACCTAGATATAGACGTCGATCTTGGGAAGCTTTATATCCAGATCCTAGCGTGTTTTGGGCATTCCACAAAAATACCGTAATTTCGATTATAGATTTTTGACATGCTTACAATATATACTCTATCTGAATCATAAAAAACGATGTGGATATCTAAATCTAGATCTATATTATGCAATACAAAGATCAATTAAATCTTCATAGAAACATTTATTTCAGCTCGTTGTTATTGTATGTATCCGTTGAGAGCATTAATAAAATGGAAGAGCGCTGCATGACCAAGTTTTTGTTAAGACCACGACAATTTTATTTAATTTTTTTTTTCTTTCATATAGTTTTTCTCATCAATAATATGCAAGAAAGAATATCTTTGATTATTATTTTTCGAAATCTTTTGCTGATTTAATACAAAAGAAACAGAGAACATAATTAATTATTATCAGATAAATTAACGTTTAAAAAAAATCATTACCAAATTAAAAAAAAAACATATTGCAACAAAACAAACTGGATTTTTCTCGAATTCTATCGTTTTCCTTTGCTGTTGTTGTTGTTGTTGTTGTTTTTATTTTTGTTGATGTTATTAAGTTATTAATGTTGTTGTTATTGTTACCGATGTCATTGTTGTTGTTGTTCTTGTTGTTCTTGTTGTTGATATTATTATTATTATTATTATTATTATTATTATTATTATTATTATTATTATTAGTAGTAGTAGTAGTAGTAGTAGTAGTAGTAGTAGTAGTAGTAGTAGTAGTAGTAGTAGTAGTAGTAGTGGTAGTAGTAGTAGTAGTAGTAGTAGTAGTAGTAGTAGTAGTAGTAGTAGTAGTAGTAGTAGTAGTAGTAGTAGTAGTAGTAGTAGTAGTAGTAGTAGTAGTAGTAGTAGTAGTAGTAGTAGTAGTAGTAGTAGAATTAGTAGTAGTAGTAGTAGTAGTAGTAGTAGTAGTAGTAGTAGTTGTAGTAGTAGCAGTAGTAGTTGTAGTAGTAGTACTAGTAGTAGTAGTGGTAGTAGTAGTAGTAGTAGTAGTAGTAGTAGTAGTAGTAGTTGTAGTAGTAGTAGTAGTAGTAGTAGTAGTAGTAGTAGTAGTAGTAGTAGTAGTAGTAGGAGCAGCAGCAGCAACAACAATATGGAGGCAATAGTCGTAGCGGCGCTATTATTGTAATAAACCCCACACTTTCGTCCATTTAAGTTTCTTCATGCGTAAATTGTATTCTAGGGAACGAAAAAAGCTAGATGATTCTTGAGGTACCAGGGTTCAAGCTGATAGCTTCTGGAGTTTACAATTTGACTTTTAAAACCAATATGTTGTTCAAGAATTACAAACAAAATCCTTGAAAGATTTTACTTTTCACTCTATGTGAGTCTAGTGCGAGATATTATTCTGAATACACCAATGTAACCTTTTTTGGTAAGTGGAAAAGATTTTTTAAAAAACAAAACGTTAATGCGGCCACTAGAATTGTTGCAACATGAGTTTAGTGAGTCACAAGGCGAAACAGTTTGTTGAATGTGAAACGATAACCAGCAGCCCTTGAATGATCCAGGACTAAAATTCTTTAGTAGTTGTTTTGAAACGTCAGGGTTGGTAAAAAGAAATAAAAAAGCAACAAAGAGACAATTTTTTTTCAAAACTATTATTATTTACAGCGAGATATTTATATAAAAATATTTAGCACAATTTTTCTTTTTTTTTTTTTAAGGAGTTCTAAAGAATAAATAGGTATTGCTAAACAGGACTGCTTTAGACAGTGCAGCTTTTATTACATTTTCCACTTACACCAATTATTCTCTTTCATTTATGGCTAGCTTAGCATTTACTTATTGTAGATACGTTTTATCTATCTGATATTGCTTTTCTCCCGACACATGCTTTACCAGTGTTCACAAATAGTACGCGATGGTTTAAATGTGATCATTATTATCTAGAGAGCAATTTAAATTCTTTTCTCTCCCATATCATACTAAGCACAATCTTATTTCCTTTTTCGATTAAAAAATATTTACGTATATCTCTCAAGTGCTCTGGCCGGATATCTTGTCATTTATTTTATTTATAGTCTTTGAGCACCACATATTGAGGGCAGACCTTTTGAAGCAGCAATACAGTGTTAAAGATGCAGACCGTCGAGTTGCTATGATCAGACGTCTAAGTCTACCATGACAACTTTCTATTTCCAGTAAGAAACTCTATAGTTTGATATCAATCAGGGGGGATCAAAGTTCTCGAGAAGTATATTTCAGTCCTCATCCTGAACCTATCAGACCAAAAAACCAGAAAGGAACAAATGTCTTTCATGAGATGTGGATGGTTTGTCTTCGTCAGACTGTTTCTTTTACTTTGTCCAGTTAGAAATTACGTGATGCACCACACAATAAGATCTACTAGTTAATTTTGCTGAAAACCAAATCATTTTATTCTTCCTTTTAAACAGTCCCTAATATCCTAGATGAAATAAATGAGAAGTTGTGTATTGATGGACGGAGAGTATCTTTGGCAATTTATGTGGAAATACGAATGGGCGCTTAAAATCATCTTTAAACAGATTGTGACGTGGAAGAACAAATTTAGCTAACACCTTTTTTTTTTAAGAACGTCTTTCTTTTGTGGCTTTTATTACTGCCGCACAAAGTTGGGTTGCGTATAAAATGGCTTGATCTGGCACGGTAGAGAGATTTGATGAAATATTTTTTTTTTAGATTCAAACAAGAAAGACATTTTGTGTAACAACAGGATGGTGAGATTCGAAAAGGGAGAGAGAGAGAGAGAGAGAGAGAGAGAGAGAGAGAGAGAGAGAGAGAGAGAGAGAGAGAGAGAGAGAGAGAGAGAGAGAGAGAGAGAGAGAGAGAGAGAGAGAGAGAGAGAGAGAGAGAGAGAGAGAGAGAGAGAGAGAGAGAGAGAGAGAGAGAGAGAGAGAGAGAGAGCGAAAAAGAGAAAAAATATGTGGGAAAAATTAGAGATCTATGAAAGAGTAAAGTCTCTTTTACATAAAAAAAGAACATTCAGAGCGCACATGCGTCATTGGACCAAACAATTTAATAACAACACTGCCAAATTCCCCCTCCCCCCCTCCTTTAATGGTCTGCTATAATTCATTATATTCTTGATTTTCATGCGAATCAAAATTAGTGTGCAATATTAACCGCTGCACGAGATTGTTGAGTTCCACTGTGGCATAGTGCCAATTCATGACCATTGCCTGTATGGATGACGCGTTTACAACTTTGAATTAAATGCTTTCATTTTTCTTAAATTTATAAAACCTAAAACGTTTATTAAAAGGTATTATCCTGTCAGCACCATCTTGATGGAATTACTTTGGAAATCGGCCAATTATTTCAAAATCTTTTTTATTCTGATGTTTTATGTCACAGATTTTCTGTGCAGTTTTGGACTAAGAGTAAATCTATGATTTTGTTGAGACCATTTCGTTTTCTTCGTTGTGTAACAAATTTTTGACAACATTCTCTCAATGTTTTAACATTTTTCTCATGGGAAGGTAACACTTTTTTTTTCCTCTTTATGTCTGTATTTGTAAATGTTAATTTGCATTGATCGAAAATTTAAAAA
>JAWDGP010002560.1:0-12500 GCA_033675545.1 Elysia crispata
AATACTGTTGCTATTTTTTTTCCTCCATGTCTTATACTACATTCATTCTTTGGGATGTGCACGGGTAAAAAAGATTAGTAAGTGGGAGAAACGTCAATAAAGACTGAGGTGTAGAATTTTGAATGGCCTGACTAATTATTAAGTGAGCTGAAGAAATAATGTAGAATAATAATTAAGACGGCATTGGGCATTTTGAAACCGAACATAAATCCAGATGTTTCATGTAATTTTTCATCGGCTTTTTGAGCTTGATGGAAATGTAATAATTTTCTTGTTATGATTAATCGAGATCATACTTCCATTTAAAAAAAAAATACCTTATGAGATTACTTGACACTCATTAGTAACTATAATTTGCATCGGACAATATTTGATATACAATGACGTTAATGAACAAAAACATAGAATAATCATATCGTTACCGATTTATAATTTTATAAATAAGAAAACATTCAGCAATTATTTGATACATTTATATATTATGGTATAAAAAAGACAAAACATTATAGCACGTTCATTTTTTATTGTTTTTCGTTTTGACTTGGGAATTTTGCTGCCAACTCATGTTTTCGGGCAGTGGTACTCTCCCGCCATCCTTATTGCACATAACCTCCCCCAGTTATGATATGTTCTTAAACACAGCTTAAACCTCTCTTCTTAATAGTCAACTTTTCCGTTAAATATACAAATATCAGATATTGATATTCTCTTCTATTTTATATAACCTCTCAAGTAAGGCATGTTATTGATGTTCAGTTTATTTTTAAAGAAATAACCTTTCTAGTAATTCTTCGTTCCTCATGGACATCACCTCTCTTGTGATGCTTTAATTTTTCTAGACAGTTTGTCTCATAAAGATAAGTTTTTAACCCATCCACACCCATTTCTTATATGACATTTTTGATTGTTGGCATCAGATCTCAAAGTATTCTCATTTGCTTAAAAAGAATAAAAAACAGACTTCATAAAACATTATCGCATGTGACTATTTTATTTAAAACATAATATATGTATAATGTTTATATGAAGATAAGATTAAAAACAAATCTTGATTTCAAGAAATAACGCTTTACTCTTTGAAAAAAGTGTCGAGTTTTCTTGATCTCCATCTCTCCGTTTTATCACCGATGGAATAAACAAAAGAACGATGCTATTAAAATATAGTAAACAAGGAATTCCTCCAAACACTCAGTTGATATAAAAAATTAGATTGGATGTTACCATTATCGCATTTTTTAAGGTTAAAATAAAACTTAATTACTCTTTTATTACCTTCTGTTCATAATCACTTAATTACTGTCAAAACACTTAACATTTAATGGTAACAACATGCATTTTCTTGTTGTCTCCTTAATGTTAATAAGAGCAGACGGGGTTGTGGCTCGCACTCGACTGATGCCAAACGCCCCAGAGAGGTGTGCAGAAACGGTTTGTGTCCAAGAGAAGAGGTTAATCTTAGAGCAAAATAAAAATGAAAACACACAACAATTCGTTTTCTCTAACCATAAATTATCAGAGCTACTTGAAGAAAATCTCACTTTAACCTGATCAAGGCATTCTATTAGCGTGGTAATCTCTCTCTCTCTCTCTCTATCTATCTGTCTGTCTGTCTATCTATTTATCTATCTATCTATCTATCTATATATCTATCTATCTATCTACGAGTATCTATCATCTTTCTCCTACACTGATGTGTCTAAGTTTATGCTGTCATCCTCTGCCGCCCGTTGATTTTCCACAATTTCTGTCTTGGGCGCCTTCTCCATCTGGGTTCTAACATCTGTAGGAACCCGAGCCTGGCTAATGGAATAATTTATTTGTACATCAAATTGGGATAGATAGCAACGGATGGATTAGTTATATTAACATAAATTTATTAATGAATATTGAATATATGGTAAGTAAATTGATTCATACACAACATTAAAAATCATAAACAACCTCTAAGAACGCGCTAAAATCTAGTTGACTTTAATCGGGTAAAATACCCAGTTATAAGGAAAATATAAGCCTATGAATTGTATTTGTTTATCCGAAAGGCCTGAGTTTGCTGTTTCGCTGCACAACAACTGCTTACAAAAACAGTGTAAGAGCTCAACATAATCTTTAAAAAAATATCTTGGTAAAAAGGACTTAAGTTATAGTTTAGACAGCATGGAGACTAAGTGTAAAAATGTATGATATTGTAATGCTAATACAAATTAGTAAATATCTAATGTTGTAGAGAAAAAAAATATTCCAGCACCTGAACGAGATATTAGTGTCATGGTCTTATTTTTACTTACAAAGGACTGTTTCTTGCTTCTGCGCCACAGTTAGAGAAAAGAATAACATAAAAACAACATTTTTTAATTATTTTTGTTACACATAACTATGTTTTAATGCCAAGCAGTGCTTTTTACTTAAAAAAAAAACTTTAAGGGTTATATCAATTTGTGAATGATTTAAAAATGTCGTGTCATTTTAACAAATGTTTATTGTTATACTTCATTGTTCACCGTTAACGTAACTAGCGTTGACGTTACTGTATTGAATTTCTATATCATTTCAATTATTTTATCCGTGTATCTCCCTATCTAACAGCCTATGTATAAAAATAATTGTATATTTAACACTTTTTTTCAGATATACTTAGAGCTTTAATTATTATGTAACTAGATAGAAAATGGGAAGATGGAATAAAAAACAATTATAATTATAACTATCTTTCTCATTTTTGTTTGTTTCTTTTTTTTTGTTGTTTTTTTTTCGTTTTTTTTTTCATCTTTACCTCTTATGTATCCTTTTTTATGTTGTTTTATCATATTATATACAGCCTTATTTTTTACTTCAATTTCTCATGGTCTTTATGAGAATGTTTCTACTGTAATATATCCCTTTAAATAAATAAATACATGTAATAATAATTATATACATATAAAATCCCGCACTTCCAAAGTATAAATTAGGGCAAGTATTTCACCGAATATCATTCATATATCATCATATTTCATTGATGACATCTTACCATACTTTTTGTAGCACATGATACCAACACCGGCAACTGTTACCAAAAGAGCGACAAGTCCTACACCGATAAATATCTTGTTTTCCTCTGTGTTGATGACGCTATCACTAGGTTTAGCTGTAAGATGGGAAGAAAGATCAGTTATGCATTTATAAGCAACAGAAGGTTTATCAATTCAAAACATCTAAGAGAACGTAACAAACCAGTGATATAAATATTTCATGTTCAATGGATCTTGAAGAGAACTTTGAGTAATGAATTTCTATGCACTGTACTAAGGGTAAATAGTTTGGTTGCCTAGGTGCAGACGCTATCTATACATAAAAGTAAACTTTTTTTTCTTTTAGAGCTATCTTCTCCAAGACTACTAAATATACGGTTATCAAGTAAACTATTTTTTGTATCTGAAAATCAAGCTAAACACCGAATGTTGAAAAATGTGATCATCAGATTAAGAATGCTCAGAAGTACCGGATTCTTTAAAGCAATGAATGTGTACACCAGCTTTTGCAAAAAAAAAAAAAAGTATTTACAGTAAACAGTGAACAATAGTTGAACATCACGTAATGAGATTTTTAACTTGACTGCATTAATATATAGAGCATGAATGTTTTCAGGTTTATATTCATTAGGAAAAAAGATACTTCTCTATTGGGTAACATTCTTTCAAAAAATATTCACGTCAAAACCTAGACAAATTACTGTATTCCATTCGCAATCTATTGCTCCCAAAATGTTCACTATTATGGATTTTTCGCTCCTGGGTAGCAAGAGTGTTCACTGCTTAGAAGACATAATTATACTATAATGCGCGAGATAAAAATCTCTAAGAATAAAAAATTTGCTCTTGTAATCGAATCAACGCTAACTCTAATTACAGCATGCCCACCTCTTATTTCGGGAAAGGTGTAGTTATCCGAGCGAAGATCAGGTTTGCCAGGCCATAGTAAGTAAACGGTCGCTCCACTGGTATTTAAAGTGGCTGTTTTGATATAACTGAGACGGTAGATGTTCGAGGTTAGCATCTCACAGGAGCAAGCGTCACGGATTCTTTGGCGGGTTATACATGATCCGTCGGAGGGTTCAAAGCCCATGCACCCCTGAGAAGCCATAGATTGTTTCGACGTTTGAAGATTCACGATCAACCGTGGCTTTGCTAGATTTTTAATTGTTTCGTCTCAATGACATTTATAATTATACTTTTTTTAAAGGGAAAACATGAAACGCCGGTTTCCAATTTAAGCAAATTGATCTAAAAAAATCAATCTGCGTCTCCCATGATCCCTTCAATAGACAATGATATGCTAAAAGTTTTACAGCATTATTCTTTCAAAATAATATAGAAAAACAGCAGATTTCCTACATACTATTATGGTTGTCTTTTGTCTTTTTTGTGCTTCACACGAGGAATTATGGTTGAAAGTAATCAGATTTGTTTTTTTTCATCCGTAAATTAAATTCGTAAAGACCGAACAAGCCGACATTTACAGGCTTGCAAATTCTATTGAAGGATTTTTAACCCGCTTTGTACATTTACCTTATGAGACACACCATCTATTGTTGTGTAATAAAACTGTGGTCCATCTATTCCCTTAAAGGAGTGGACAGAGTTACTTCCCGACACTTCGAACTGGATGAATGTTCTGTCTTCTTCTGCGACAATGAAACCTTTATTTTCATTGGAAGACGACTGCATTCTTAGAAATTTTATCTTGGCTGAAAAAAGTATGTCAAAAAGGAAAAAAAATGCATATGAAATCTTACATCAACATTCTCAAGCTAAAAAAATTTATTTTTTGCTCCGAAAAAATCCTGTGTACAAACAAAAAAATTATTATAAAATGAAGCATGAAAAATTGACACTTGGTTAAAAAACAATTTCAAATAAATAGAAACGAAAAAAAAATCCATTCATATTTGTTTATCAAAAGTGGAAATTAGATACTTTTGTTTTTTTTAAGACATTAAAGCGTACTCTTAAAAAAAACGTTATTATAATTTTTCGCAAAGAAGTGTAAAAAAGAAAGTTCAGCCTTTCAACAAGTTTTGATCTCGTAGTTAATTTTTCTTTTCTTAAAAAGCATCATTTAAAAGCAAACGAAATTTATGTAAATTTGTGTATATCGGGGGACAAGTGAGCACTGCCTCAGTCATGCCTGAAGAGAACGTACGACACAAAACACAATCGAACTCCGTTTGAACCACAGTGTCGCTTAAAGGGACATTAAAAATAAGATCGCCAATAACTATGTATATATAAAAATCATTTTATACTCATCAGTCAAAGGCATCTATATCAGATTTGACACCGTATATTTCTTTTTTTATTATAATGCTAAGACCTATTGCCAGCACATAAGCCAATCAATGTACAATATATGTAATAGTATATCTTTATTCAATATGTTTAGTAGTATCGCCAGCTGCACTTAAGCCACCCTAAGAGGCACCAAAGTGAGATTTGGTCAATGTGTATCTTTATAATCTTTATTCATATTTCCAGCACTTAAGCCACCCTAAGAGGCACCAAAGTGAGATTTGGTTAATGTGCATCTTTATAATCTTTATTCATATTTCCAGCACTTAAGCCACCCTAAGAGGCACCAAAGTGAGATTTGGTTAATGTGCATCTTTATAATCTTTATTCATATTTCCAGCACTTAAGCCACCCTAAAAGGCACCAAAGTGAGATTTGGTCAATGTGTATCTTTATAATCTTTATTCATATTTCCAGCACTTAAGCCACCCTAAGAGGCACCAAAGTGAGATTTGGTTAATGTGCATCTTTATAATCTTTATTCATATTTCCAGCACTTAAGCCACCCTAAGAGGCACCAAAGTGAGATTTGGTTAATGTGCATCTTTATAATCTTTATTCATATTTCCAGCACTTAAGCCACCCTAAAAGGCACCAAAGCGAGATTTGGTCAATGTGTATCTTTATAATCTTTATTCATATTTCCAGCACTTAAGACAGCCGAAGAGGTCCCAAAGCGAGATTTGGTCAATGTGTATCTTTATAATCTTTATTCATATTTCCAGCACTTAAGCCACCCTAAAAGGCACCAAAGTGAGATTTGGTCAATGTGTATCTTTATAATCTTTATTCATATTTCCAGCACTTAAGACAGCCGAAGAGGTCCCAAAACGAGATTTGGTCAAGGTATCGTTATAATGTTTACTGATATTTCTAGCACTTAAGCCACCAGAACGAAAACATTGATAATTACTTTTCATGAAGAAAATTTTCATCGACATATTAATATGGAGATTAAAGGAATACATTTTTAACTACACATTTAGAGGTATATCATTTTCTTAACAGTGGCAACAGTAGCAATCGTGGTAGCAGTAATGGAACTATTGATGCTGTTGATTTGATACTACTTTTTATAATGCCTCTCTCGGGAAGTGAAGATTTTTGTATTACTATTGAAATATGGTGATTCCAACAATTTCTTTGACATGTACAACTAAAAGTTTTACGTCTTTTATTCAGTCTTGGTAGAAACTTGTAGGTCCCATGCTCAGTCTTCTAAGCTTTGAAGTTTTAGACTTTGGAGTAAATATTATCTTCATTTCAAGAAGTACAAAAAGTACCCCAGGAGTACATAAACTAGCCTTATAATGTTCAAAAAAGTAATTTACTTGGATCCAACCGTTCACGCCATACATGCCAGTGTTTAACAATGTATAGCCTTACCTAATAGTGTTGATTTTTTAGTTGTTAAAGCTAGGAAAAACAATAACCTTGTCCTCCGCTTAAAACACAGTTGTCACGTAAAGAGAAACTTAATTTAGGATCATGTACCACTATTGTTTATATTGAATATTTAGAAGTAGAGTGAGATAGAATGTATACTTTGTAAGGCTGAAATTGAGAGTTATGTTAGTGGTGCAATTTATGAGAGAAAGCGGATGAAGAACACGTCTACCATTTTATTTTGAGGCATTTCTGGTACATGTTGGAACAAAAAAGCAAATAACCTGACTGAGAACCACTTATCTACTGACAGTAAGTTATTTCATGAGTTCAATGATTTGTGTGGTCTAGGTTTTCTTTTTTCTTTTTTTTTTCATGTCTTTGGAAGTTTGACGGTCTATATGTTCATTTACACATAACAGACATAAAACATGAGTGACTCAGATGAAAATGCTCTTCTCAGTGGCACAATCTGTTATACATATCGAGAAAAGACACTAAACATGTGTAGAATTTCTGACAAAAATTGCAAAGCTGAAAGCTAGGAGTGATCATGAATCCCGATTTATGTAGAGAGAAAAGAGGCAGTCAAATAGATAGATAACTATGGGAGATAGAGAGTTGAAAATTAGAAAAAAAATTATCAGAACAGACAAAGAAGGAAACAGAAATTACACAAAGGTATGGAGATGAAGTGAGGTGTGCAGCTAAATACTGATAGACAAATACACAGATAATAAAAAGAGAAGAAACAAAGATTTTCTTACATTATTATTAAGAAAGCAATGTAATGGCGAAATGGAGATACAAATATAACGGGATAATGGAAGGTAATATTTGTAGTTATAGAGACAGGATATAAAAATAGATACAGGTATTGTCTCCTTATATTTAATAGAAACAAGATGTGGAGGAAGGCAAAAACAAAATTTTAAAGACAAAGGAAAAGTTAGGTAAGAAAAGAAGTAAGAATTTGGAAAATATATGAAAAGGATTGTTATTTTTATTGTTTGATAAACAATATCCACAACGCAGTGTTACATCAAACATATTAAACTTGAGTCCTCACTAGGCAGGGAACAACTGAAAATATTTTAAGGGGGGCGTAAATGAATGATTGATTACATGGATAACATCATATGGTTTGAGGATAAGAAAACAAAGATCTTCGTCTTACTTCAGAGATCCTTCTGAAATTTCGATTCCCTTAAGTGTGACCCAATTTAACCAAAGCGTGAAGAATAGGGGTGGAGATAAATAAAGAGACGGAGGGAGGTAGACGGAAGAAAAAAGAGGCATAGAGATTGACTTAACAAACTGCAGGCTCGAAAAGTGCCTAGGAGATGGGACTAAATGTAGATTCTAACATCGTTTTTGCGAAGTTCAGGATTAGATTTAGGTCAATAATTTAAATTTAAATTAAAAAAAAAATTGTTACATGCGTCAGCATTTGATCTTGGGAACGCCGCATACAATAGAAAAATAAACGTGATTTATCATAAAAATACATCATTTATGAACTTTTCCTGGGTACCGGTGACTCATAAAATTGAAACACTGTCTCTTTAGGTCAATTCAATAGTCAAAAACTAGGGTGAACCGATTACTGAATCCGGATATCGCCAATATACCGGAAAACATGCACGCATTAAAAGAGAAAATCAAATTTAAATGAATACTAGAATTATACAAAGATTGTTTTAGGATAATACAAATTTGTTTAGCAATATTAAAAACAACTCTCAACGTCGTATGTTGAACTGTAAAAATGTCATTCAGTTATTGACGATTAAGTTTTAGTTAGAATTTTATTTTTAAAATTTATGCACAGCGTTACTTACCACAGGTGACTGAAAGAAAAAAAAGTGTCATAGTCAATATCATAGAGAAGTTGCTTGATCACGTCATATTTTAAGAAAATTTGATAGAGAAAAATTGAGGTGAAAATGTTTTTAAAATTAAACTTCTAAAGATAAGGCACAATAAAAGTATCTAGATTGACAATGCCCTTTTATAAAAAAGTAATATTCTGAGGTAGCCACATGTTTTCTTAGGTTTGAACAAACAATAAAACTATACAAAACATAATTAATTAACAAATAAATTTATAAATCTATAAAGTCATTTCAAGAAAGGCATTGTAATATAAATTATTCTCATATTTTACAATATTGTAAAATAAATATAATAAAACTAAAAGAAAAAAAAGAAAAGTTGTGTCACAATTTTAACCTGATATATGAAAGTTATGTTTTATTCTACTTTTTTATTCCATTCTTTTTACAGCAAGTACTAAATGAAAAATTAAAAACAGCGAAAGTATAATAATCACGTTTAGCGTACCTCTTATTTCAGGAAACTGATAATGTGCAGAGACTATTGGAGGTGGACCTGGCCATTCCATCCAAACTTCTTGTCTGCTGAAATATGTATATGCTGTTAAGTTCAAAGTAAACCGGTATTCAGTGTTGGGTGTCACCTCTGTGCATGAACATGAATTTGGTTCGCCTTTTCGATTTGTGCACTTATTAGTCACAAGGTCAAAAGCGGTGCAGAGCTGGAAACCAAACGAATACCGAATAGCCTGATTATTTACAGCTGTTATTTTATGATTCGTTAATAAAAAGACATTGAAAAATAAATAGAAAAACTGGCATTTGCTTTAAATGGCGCAGAGCTAGAACTTTTTTTTTCTTAATTTTGAGTAACAAAACAAAACAAAACAAAACAAGTCCATATAGATTCTAGACACACAAGTAATTAAAAAAAAATAAAAGAACCACATAAGTACATACTGTTATCACCCTAAACATATTTATAACATAGGTTTAAATACATAATGAACGCTTTATTATTCTTGTAAGGCTTGTCATTCTCATTCAACATATTTTTTTCCCTTGGATCATACGACTTGATCAATGGGACAATAAAAAGTGATTCTTGTTTTATTTTTAAAAATGAGGCCACACCTCATAGTTTTCTGTATTGGTTTCGCTGAAAGTAGAGAAAAGCAACACAAAATATCTCGTGACAACATTTATAACAACTGCCCTTAAAGCACGGATAACTGCCACCAAAATATACGGAAATTACTAAGTTGGTTGAAACTTTGCAGACTATTATTTCACCAACAGTTAATGCAAAACTGTATCATAAGTTTTAGGTAGCAAGATGAATTGATATAAATTTAATGTGAAAAAGCAAAACCAAAACGATCAAAATTAGAATAATTCCAATGGTCCCAAGACTTTAATACTCAGAATGAGCCAAACCTAATATTGTTTTTTTAAGCATACACTACCTAGGCACACGCGGGTTACGAACTATTTGATTCTTAGTTCTTTATCGATTTCTTCTTATTTTAAGAGATTTACTTGAACTTAGTTAGAATAAAAATTCTTAAATTGTTCTCTAGGTCGTTTTTTTATATTTCAAGTTTACATCAATCGGATGTGTCAACACATTACTAGAAAGAGTAGACAAAACCGAGAAGATAAATTACGAAGTAGATAACAACAAGCGAAGAAAAAATAGAAGGAAGGTGTAGACATTGAAAGATACATATTTTTAGAAATCAATTCAAACTTACATTGATAATGTTGTTTTTTGTTTTCTTAGTGCAAAAAAACTGTGGTCCCGTACAAGCATTTTTAGTTCGATTGATAGATGAGTTTTCCGCTGACGCAATCTCCAGAACTATGAAATCTTCACGATCTACAAGATAGTCATCGCTGCAGGTATTGGAATATTCGAACCCTACCAAGCTTAAAATTGGAATAGCTGAAGAAAATTAGTAAGAACGATAGGTTAGAAAAAGCGAACAAGTTACATAATACATTACTTGAAAACTGATTGTTTAACTATGGATATTGAGGACCATCCTTTGCAATGGACCTTCTGTTTTCATTAAAAAATAGACCAATTAATGAGGCTAAACATGTTTATAACTTTTTATGTGATCATGAGTTTGAAGTTAGTAATAAATAATTATTAATTAACTTTTCATATTACAAAAAAGCAACAAAAAAATATCAAAACAAACGAAAAAAAAAGCCATGAACATTCCACAATAATTATAACAAGGCTGTATCGGATTAAACAAACCAAGTATTTTAAATGATTTTTCAGAGAATTTTATTTATAAGCTAAGTGTGCAACCTTAAAGTCATAATAATAGTTTTAAGAAAATCACTGTAGCCATGAGCTAAGAATGACCAAAACTCCTTGATCTAGACTAGAATATTTTTTTCGTGAGATCTGTGCTCAAAATGATATTATCTATCTATATATCAAGCATAAAAAACTATCAAGACGTCAATATTTAGAAACAAAACTTAGTATCTAATTCTAATAATTTAGAAACTTATTCTTTCTGAGCACCCGGATTTAGATAAGAAACAGCCGGCTCAGGTTGTTTAGAATAGATTCTATGTTTTGGAGAATGGAAATATATCAAAACACCCGCTCACGGGTTCTGTTTATGTTTATCTATATATATATATATATATATATATATATATATATATATATATATATATATACATGATAGAGAGATAGAAACCTGAACAAACAACACCCAACCTACCTGAACATTGTCTCATAAAGAGAATCAGCAGAGAAAACACAGTAGACCAGACCATTCTGGAGCTCGGCCTTGGTCGCCGGAGGAAACTCTGGAGTCACGATCGGGCTCTCTCTATATAAAAAAAGACTCTTTTAAGGCATGTGCTTTTATTGTTACTGAGTCCCATTATAGTTATAAACATGACATTTTTCTTTTCTTCCCTTCTTCTTCATGTGACAGAGATTTCGAGCAGAAATGCTCTATGGATATACATTATTGTTGGGGATGAGAGAGGGTGGGTGGAGAGAGGAAGGCTGAGGTGAGTGAATCACTAATTGACATACATTCTTTAACGAGCAGTGGAAGGGAAGAAGGCTAAGGTGAGCGACTCACTTATTTAATACATTCTTTAACGAGCAGTGGAAGGGAAGAAGGCTAAGGTGAGCGACTCACTTATTTAATACATTCTTTAACGAGCATGTGGAAGGGGGGAAGGCTAAGGTGAGCGACTCACTTATTTAATACATTCTTTAACGAGCATGTGGAAGGAGGGAAGGCTAAGGTGAGCGACTCACTTATTTAATACATTCTTTAACGAGCAGTGGAACGAAAGAAGGCTAAGGTGAGCGACTCACTTATTTAATACATTCTTTAACGAGCATGTGGAAGGGTTGAAGGCTAAGGTGAGCCAATCACTTTTTTAATACATTCTTTAACGAGTATGTTTTCTACTTTTACTAGGGTCACCAAATCCTTTGTCATGTTAACACAGATGTTTTTTCTTGTTTGGAAACATGAGTAACTTTAAATAAGCAGTCTTACATTTAAACTTTCTTTCAAAAAGAAAAAGAAAACGTTTTGGTTGTTACAATAAACACGTTATCAAATATAAATCTCTAGCGTTCTGGAAATTCTCAAGAAAGGGAAGATTAATATTTTTCTTAAGCTGTATTGAAATGAAAGAAAGCTTAAAGATGTGTCCTGCCACAAAGTAAAGATCACACAGATTTATTAACAAGAACTTCGTTATGTCCCTGGTATTATCGACAGTTACTGGTGACGCCATAGCTGTTAAGGTCAAATAATATTGAACTAAATTTCTCTTCCCTTGTAAACTGTATGATTCACATGAAATATTATGTAAAAAAAGTTTCCTACAATTTGATAATCATACTATTTTACATCATAATTATACATTTTTAAAAGTTAGCATTTTGTGTGACAGA
>JAWDGP010002560.1:17500-24927 GCA_033675545.1 Elysia crispata
AGTCACCGTTTACAATAATTGTTACGAGTTATATTCACTTATCATATTTTTATCATAAATAAACATTAACTGATAAAATTAATGTTGGATAAAATTGTTGCTTGTACCGAACTTTGGTCCAATAATCTCATGAATTACAATATCTCAATAATGATATTAATGCGACACTTATTAAAATTCTACTTAGATAGAAGTAATAAAATTAATACCGGCTTGTTCTTGCTGTGCGTCTTAAGCTGTTCAATAAAATCCCGGGACTGCAAACTGCACGAAAGCTTGTATAATTTCTCTCTCTGCCACTGCGCTGGAGTTGGGTCGTCGTCGCTGTCCGGGGGCTGGAGTCGTCTTCAAGGGGTGTCAGGACAGGATACGGTCAGGGTCAAGGCTGCAGCTGGAGTCGTCTTCAAGGGCTGTCAGGACAGGATACGGTCAGGGTCAAGGCTGGAGCTGGAGTCGTCTTCAAGGGGTGTCAGGACAGGATACGGTCAGGGTCAAGGCTGGAGCTGAAGTCGTCTTCAAGGAGTGTCAGGACAGGATACGGTCAGAGTCAAGGCTGGAGCCGGAGTCGTCTGACGGGGTAGGGTCAGGATGAAGGTTATGTGATGTCTCCACGGCGTTTTGTACCTGCTGTCGATATGACGGTCTCAGGATTTATTTTACGATAGTAGTCGTGGTTAGTACAAAAGTCACAAGTCACGATAGTACGGTATGATTAAATTAAAGAGACCTAAGTGCACCATAAATTCAGTGTTTTCTGTATTACTCACAACGAAAAAGTATTCCAACTAATATAGGTCACGTCACCATAGGATATTGATACAGTTCAGTCCATCGTGTTCTCAGATTGTACAGTTAATAATTTCGCACACAGTAAACAATATATTTATAGAATTAAGCACAGTAGTAAAATGGTAAACAGTTCGTGTCTCTTGCAAAGATGATTACACATCGTTGAACAAGAAAGCAGAACAAATGATTTGAATTGAATGACAAAAAGACAGAAGTAACGGTCGTCAGTCGAAACGATAAGAGTCCAAAGATCAACATCTTTATCAACCTGGATATACTCAAGCAGATTGATCAATTCAAATACTTAGGTTCTTTAATATCAAGTGATAGACGTTACAACACTGGCATTACATAAAAAAATTTCATCAAATGTTATCCTATCGTTAACTTAAGAAAAACGACTTATGAACTTTTATCTATTAATTAATTCGTCAGTCATTAATAATTTTTGATAAAGTTTTATACAATCCTTAATTTGAGGCAACATTTTTGCAATATCTCCATTTACCTTTACTTCGTCGGATAACAGATTTATCCAAAAATTTTCATTCATAAGTCAAGATTTCATTTTTTGTTTAAATCAAATCTACCTCATTGTAAAGTTTTAGAAGAGCATCTTATGATGTTTTTTTTTTTAATTCTTTTATTCGCAGATAAACTTTCCACCGATTTTTATTCTTTCTTTTATTTTGTAGGTTTTATGCTTGTTGAATATGCTATATATTGTCTTACAAAAAAAATAAAGACGTGTTTCACTATATTGATACTCAAGTATTACAAAGATTCCAAAACATAAAATCATGAAGTTATCAAATAGTATTAGTAAATATTTACAACATATATGCTTGTAGAAAATGTCAAGATTAAAGATATGATTTACGAGCTAGATATTTCTTATGTTGTGATCGCTCTTTTCACTTTTTTAGAGGACAAATTATAACAAAAGACTTAGTGTGTGTAGGTCTTTCACAAGACAGACAGAGACAGTCAGACAGACAGATAGACAAAATCCAAAAAAGCAACAAATCAGGATATTACTAGTGGTTTAGGCAGGGGAACGGCATTTTACACCACAGCCAGGCTTGCAGTTTAAACATGTGGATTTATTTTACTTTTGGGCAACTATTGGATCTGGAACATTTTGTACGTTTGGGGTAAAGAGAGGGAATAAAAATAAAGAGAGAAAAAAGATAAAAAGAGAGTTTCTCCATCTTTTACTTCAGATTTACTGAAGTAAAGATAATTTACGAATAATTAAAAGTATGAGGGTGATTTCACAGAGTAGGATCAATTATCCTTGTTCTTCTAAAACCATTGTTTCCATTTTTTTATTAAAAAAAAACAAATGACGTTTCATGTGTGGACAGACATCCATCTCCGAATATATTCTCTCCGAGAACTATGCCTCAAGCAAAGTCTACTTTTTTCCTGGTGTTATTCTTGGTAGTTTTCTTCTCTTTTTCCCTGGCCGCTCCTATTTATACGCTTACTCCTGGTCCTGGAGCTTGTTCCACTGAAGCTACCAGCACAACTAGGTCTGATATGTCTGCTACAGATGTTGCCGGCGTCATTGCGCTCGTTGCTAATATCATTGCTGCCGTCGCTATGTTTGGCTACACATCGACAAACGCAGTTGTCAGTTTTAATGAATAGATGGCAAAATAAAAGTGAGTTTTACAAAAAAAAAATGTGGCACGCACTGTGGTAAATATTTGTTATCGGATTACTGACTGCCAACAAGTTATATATCCACATCCAACATTCTGGAACTCATTGTTTTGTATCCTAAAGAAAATTTTGCGGCAACCAAAAAGTTGTAAGTAGCAAAGTATGTCAAATTTTAATTAACTAAGATCTATATGTCGTTTTTTATGTATTAATGTACTTTCTAATGTTCAAAATGTGGTATAAATTTCAAGTCAGTGCACACGTTAGTTTTTGTGTTACAGCTGTTTAAAATCTTTAAACTTTAATTTCTCGAAAAATGTCGTGCATCACATACATCCCTCTGGTTATAAACCTTCGATAATTGTATGCATTTCTTCAGAATGAATTAAACGAGAACATGACAAACATTCTACAAAGACTTAACTTTAATGGCTTTAGTAAATAAACGTTTCCTTGCAATATAAGTATAACTGAGTTTTAAAAAAAATATAGCAATGACTAATGGACCGTTGGTATAACGTTAGTTCTTTTGTCAACTAAAAGCAATAAAATTTCCTTGATTTATTAACGTTGTCTTCTATACAATAGTATGATCGTTGCTTGCGAATATTTAATTAAGAAAAAGAAACAAAAACACAACAACAACGACAAAAAAAAGATCAACGAACAAGCAAAAAAAAAATCAAACGTAGAAGTGTTTGGGTTATGCAAGCCCATTAATCATTCAAGTAAATTGGCATTTTGATAAGTATGTTTCTCAATTCACATTTGGAATTTGTGTTGACATTTTTACTAGCGTGTTATTACATGTGCCTTGTCCATGTTTCAATTTAAGATTTGTTTGAAAAAAAAATTTTTGTTGTTTTCACTATATCACATTTTTAAACTTCCAATATTCAGTCTGTCGTAGCTTACTTATGGAGAGGGAAAAAATATCAACTTTGGACTGAAAATAATTCTTTTTAATTTAAAAGATTTTTATTGATTTCGTTTTGACAATGATGGTTTAAACAAAGGAACGATGGTTTTAAATCAAATGATATTGAACCAGGCATCTTCAACTAAAATAATTATGTTTTACATTTTACATTAAGGAAAGCTAGTTAGAAAATTAGATCGTTTATCAACATATCACATTATACACATGTTTGTTTGCTTTGTTGTTGTTTTAATTATAATATTCACACAGTTTTTACCTGTTTATATTCACCATCTGCTATAAATCTCTAAAATGTAAGTGATGAAATCAGCACTACGAATAGTATAGTAGCGACAGCTCTGAACCAGATCAAGGTGGACGTGCCTGACACTCCAGAAGTGTGGAGACAGCTCAGATTGAGATAGAGAGGTTCGAGTTTCTGACCTAAAATGCGACCGTGTGTTTGCCTTAGGCTTGGTCTAAACTTAATATTCGTTTAGATTATTGACGTTAAAAGGACATCATGTATTTTCTTGTTACCCCTGAGCCTTAAAAACAGCTGCACGGGCTGCGGCTTTTAGAGATCAATCGCATAGAATGGGAGCAGGATCCTAACCTACAATCTGTCTATTTATATCCCAAAGTAGTGAATACTTTTACTGTATCCTGAAATAAGTGCTATAAATTTCTTTGAAGCTAAATTAATCATAGTCACTAGGATAAAACCGCACTTTATTGAAGGCTTCCTTTTCACATGGTAACCTCGACCTAACAGCCCAGCGTTCAATTATCTAATTATTTTGTTTCCGCCAACCTCTTACCCCTTTCACCCACACTTGCTTCGTCCTCTCTCTCTCTCTCTCTTTCTCTTTCTCTCTCTCTCTCTCTCTCTCTCTCTCTCTCTCTCTCACTCTCTCTCTCTCACACACTCTCACACTCTCTGTCTGTGGGTTTCAATCCTTTTTATCTCTTTCTGTTTATCTATCTATCTCTCTCCTGCACTAAAAAGGTACCAATTTGACTAAACACTGTATTAAATTTTGGATCCATCTTCTGCCTTTTGTTGATTTTCCAAGATTTCTTTCCCATGCTTCTTTTCCAACTGGGTTTCAAGGTACACGGCCCTGGCTGATGAGACAATTAAATTTATTATCAATTTATAATGCATAACACCGTATGAATTTGATCTTTCACATTTAATCCTAAACCAGTTATGAGAAAATTTATAAGATAGATTGATCGTCAACGAACTTGTAAAAAACAAACAGCTCATTCTTTGTTTACTCTAATCGGATAAAATACATAGTAGAGAAAAAAATTTTTCTACAAAGATATGGACCTGTACGTAGAAGCTGGAGTATATTTGTTTATTCTGAATTCCTGGGTTTTAATTTGATAAAATATTAATAAGTTAAACAATATTTTATCAAAGGTTTTGCTATAAATTACTTCATCAATCAACATAAACTTAAAGACAGAGTGCCAAGTTGTCGTAAAAAATATCATTTTTTTTTTTCATTTTAATTTCAATACTTGTTTTCTTTCAATGACTCTCTCTCTCTCTCTCTCTCTCTCTCTCTCTCTCTCTCTCTCTCTCTCTCTCTCTCTCTCTCTCTCTCTCTCTCTCTCTCTCTCTCTTTCTCTCTTTCTCTCTCTCTTTATGTGTCTGTGTGTATGTATTTGATACGAAATGATTGAATAAAAAAAATTACTTACAATTTTTTCTCTTATTTTTATCATAAAATTGTTCTTTCTTTTGTTTTTCATTTTATAGTAAGGAAGTGTTCTTCAACTTGTCAGTTAAGCTTGATATATATATATATATATATATATATATATATATATATATATATATATATATATATATATATATATATATATATATATATATATTAAATCGATGGAATTTCTATCTCTGTTGCACCCAAATCTACATTGTTCTCCCTTCCTTACCTCGTTCTCTCTCTCACTCTCTTCTTTTTCTCCCTCTCTCTCTTAATCTCTCTCTTTCTTTCTCTCTCTCGCTCTCTTTCTCTACTTCCTCTCTGTGTATGTATGCATATATTTTTATCATTCTTTCCATGTCCCTACTATTAACTTAAATATTGATAGGTTAAAAAAACTAAGTTTTTTTGGTCTATTTGTTCAGTGAAAAACATACCATACATATTGTTGTACACGACAAGAACACCTGTAAGTGTTGCCAAAAGAAAGACAACTCCTACACCGATAAATATCTTCCGGTGCACAGTGTAGTGACGACGCAAGCCATGAATAGCTTTAGATGCCTTAGGTTTTAGATAAAGAAATATAAAAAAACACATTAATGAATGATAATAAATTAATTAGTGAAAAGCAATAGACTTGTAGCATGATTACATTGTATTAACGGAAGATCTTGAAGAAATATAAAAAACAACCTCTAATTAGAAGAATTTATTAAAATCTATATCACTAGTAAATGTTGACTGCTATCAACCGGTTCAATGATATTTGGAATGCTTTTTTTAATAAAAAGGACAGCGGTTTAACAATATTTAAATAAAAATGTCGCAGTAACCAAAGATATGCTTGAGATTATTGAGATTTAGTTATTATTTTTTTTTCTTGAAAATAAACAGTTCCAATTTTTTTTGGATCATGAATTCAAATTTACAATAAAATAATAATTATAAAATAAAAACGGGAATCATGCCCTCCAACGAAAATCTTTTAAAAAATGGGTAATGTATAATTTGTTGATTTGTTAACTCACAAATTTTTTATACCTTTACATATGATAATAGTTTTACGTGGACTAAATTTGCACATCACTTTGCACTTGTGTCATTTGTTTTGAAATGTTTTTTTTTTTTTTAAGTCGTGGAGGCACTAAATTGTTTCGTAGTTGTAAAACAGCAGAGTTAAAAGTAACTCATTATCTGATCTTTTAACATAAATAATACGAAGCAAGTAATTTTTTTTAATAAACTCATACTCATAAATTAATTCTATGATTGGAAAGAATAAAAACAAAACAAAACCAAAAGTCCCTTTTGGTAAGCAATCTCAATTTAATTTGAGTAATTTAAGCATGATAAAAACATGCAGTGGCCTATTTTTGTTTGCAAGAGCGATGAAATCAGTTTTGATCATAATGGTAATATTCAGTTAACTAAGGTGACAGTTATCATGGTGATGAAGTTTTTAACACAAAACTCTTGACGATTGTGGTGAAGTTGGTTGTGTTAATAATGATGCTTGTCATAATGCTTGTGAAAACAATATCACCAGCTCTTGCGATGCCTTGTATGGTCATAATGTTAATAATAATGATAGCAAGACGGCGATAAAGGTTCAAAAAACGATATAACACATAAGGGGAAGAAACTACGGGCATTTGTAAGGTTTAGAGGTTAATCTGTAGTGTTAACATACTGTAGTGACAGAATTAAGAAAAAAGGTTGAAGAAGTTTAAAAACGAGTTACAGTGTTTAAATTAATACTACAGAGGTACTTACGGCAGGCAGCTGAAACAAAGATGTCAGAGATAATAGCGTAGATTGTTAGCTGAATCGTTTCATTTTATTTTATTGGTAGCTGTTAGAGAAAAGATACGTTTTGAATGTTGCTCAAGTTTTTTTAATGGGCGGTAATACATATATCTATGTAGTTTTACAATGCTATTTTATTGTGAACGAGTTTAAACTCCTTTCACTTGTTTTGCAAAAAAGACTAACTATTTTGAAATTGATATGGCTCTATAATAGTTTTTTTTTTTCATATTTTCGATTATAATAAATATTTTCTTTCTCCTGTTTCAAGGTTTCGAACTTTTAATTTCCTCGTGTTGTGTGCTGGCCAAGCTTATACTGTAAGAACTGATTAACATAAACAATTATAATTGTTTTAACTGTTAATTGCTAAAAGGAAAAAAAAATAAAAAAAGCATGATAACTTTCCACGAATTTCAAAAACTTTAGGGCAGTTTAATAAAAGAGACCTAAGAATCAGAAATCTGTATTATATTTTAATTCTTACTAAGCCGCTCTCGCCTGAAAAACTATCAGAC
>JAWDGP010002561.1:0-5000 GCA_033675545.1 Elysia crispata
TATCGATCATGATTGATCGCTTGTTACTGTCGGCAGCGATATTGATCATGATTGATCGCTTGTTACTGTCGGCAGCGATATTGATCCTGATTGATCGCTTGTTACTGTCGGCAGCGATATTGATCATGATTGATCGCTTGTTACTCATGGAACTGTCGGCAGCGATATCGATCATGATTGATCGCTTGTTACTGTCGGCAGCGATATTGATCATGATTGATCGCTTGTTACTCATGTTACTGTCGGCAGCGATATTGATCATGATTGATCGCTTGTTACTGTCGGCAGCGATATTGATCATGATTGATCGCTTGTTACTCATGTTACTGTCGGCAGCGATATCGATCATGATTGATCGCTTGTTACTCATGTTACTGTCGGCAGCGATATTGATCATGATTGATCGCTTGTTACTCATGTTACTGTCGGCAGCGATATTGATCATGATTGATCGCTTGTTACTAATGTTACTGTCGGCAGCGATATTGATCATGATTGATCGCTTGTTACTCATGTTACTGTCGGCAGCGATATTGATCATGATTGATCGCTTGTTACTAATGTTACTGTCGGCAGCGATATTGATCATGATTGATCGCTTGTTACTCATGTTACTGTCGGCAGCGATATTGATCATGATTGATCGCTTGTTACTAATGTTACTGTCGACAGCGATATTGATCATGATTGATCGCTTGTTACTCATGTTACTGTCGGCAGCGATATTGATCATGATTGATCGCTTGTTACTCATGTTACTGTCGGCAGCGATATTGATCATGATTGATCGCTTGTTACTAATGTTACTGTCGGCAGCGATATTGATCATGATTGATCGCTTGTTACTCATGTTACTGTCGGCAGCGATATTGATCATGATTGATCGCTTGTTACTCATGTTACTGTCGGCAGCGATATCGATCATGATTGATCGCTTGTTACTCATGTTACTGTCGGCAGCGATATTGATCATGATTGATCGCTTGTTACTCATGTTACTGTCGGCAGCGATATCGATCATGATTGATCGCTTGTTACTCATGTTACTGTCGGCAGCGATATCGATCATGATTGATCGCTTGTTACTCATGTTACTGTCGGCAGCGATATCGATCATGATTGATCGCTTGTTACTCATGTTACTGTCGGCAGCGATATCGATCATGATTGATCGCTTGTTACTCATGTTACTGTCGGCAGCGATATTGATCATGATTGATCGCTTGTTACTCATGTTACTGTCGGCAGCGATATTGATCATGATTGATCGCTTGTTACTCATGTTACTGTCGGCAGCGATATTGATCATGATTGATCGCTTGTTACTCATGTTACTGTCGGCAGCGATATTGATCATGATTGATCGCTTGTTACTCATGTTACTGTCGGCAGCGATATCGATCATGATTGATCGCTTGTTACTCATGTTACTGTCGGCAGCGATATCGATCATGATTGATCGCTTGTTACTCATGTTACTGTCGGCAGCGATATCGATCATGATTGATCGCTTGTTACTCATGTTACTGTCGGCAGCGATATTGATCATGATTGATCGCTTGTTACTCATGTTACTGTCGGCAGCGATATTGATCATGATTGATCGCTTGTTACTCATGTTACTGTCGGCAGCGATATTGATCATGATTGATCGCTTGTTACTCATGTTACTGTCGGCAGCGATATTGATCATGATTGATCGCTTGTTACTAATGTTACTGTCGGCAGCGATATTGATCATGATTGATCGCTTGTTACTAATGTTACTGTCGGCAGCGATATTGATCATGATTGATCGCTTGTTGCTCATGTTACTGTCGGCAGCGATATTGATCATGATTGATCGCTTGTTACTAATGTTACTGTCGTCAGCGATATTGATCATGATTGATCGCTTGTTACTCATGTTACTGTCGGCAGCGATATTGATCATGATTGATCGCTTGTTACTAATGTTACTGTCGGCAGCGATATTGATCATGATTGATCGCTTGTTACTCATGGAACTGTCGGCAGCGATATTGATCATGATTGATCGCTTGTTACTCATGTTACTGTCGGCAGCGATATTGATCATGATTGATCGCTTGTTACTAATGTTACTGTCGACAGCGATATCGATCATGATTGATCGCTTGTTACTCATGGAACTGGACACTGGTCAGAGCACAGTGACAAGAACCAGTTTAAGTGTTCAGACCCACATTCCAGTACAAAAGCAGAGTTTGGGTTATTAATAGCTTTGGGTTATTACCTCTATGGCACGGAGAAACAGTTTAGATTGCACAAATGATTTTAGTGTTGAGTAACAAGTTCATTATTGAAAAGGTTGGTAGTGCATTAGAGGGAGATCACTTGATTCTCTAAGTGGAGCAATATTCCGGCTGAATTAGAACCATAATCGTCTAATTGCAGCATTTTTTTTCTCTTTAGACTGCATCAGAGCGTGAATGATAAAATCTCATTCATGAAAGGTAAAAGTCATTAAGCTGTTTATAGAACTAAAAACACTGATGTGTTTGAGACGGCATTTACAGTAATTGATCAGAAATATTGGCTGCGGAATTTGGATCACATTACTGAAGATTTATCAGAAATATTGGCTGCGGAATTTGGATCACATTACTGAAGATTTATCAGAAATATTGGCTGCGGAATTTGGATCACATTACTGAAGATTTATCAGAAATATTGGCTGCGGAATTTGGATCACATTACTGAAGATTTATCAGAAGTTCCAAAATGCATAGGGCCAGTCCAGTATAATTACAATGGCTTTCAATTGTCACGATCCTAAGAAAGCTTCATCTATAACAGAAACAAAATAAATATGCAAGATTTGTTGACCCGCCGTTTAGCGTTTTTTTTTTCCCCCTTTTTTGTTAAGTGACAAAAACAGAATTTACCACAATTTTCATTGAAGAGAGAGAAGTAGTAAAAGGGTAAGAGGGAGGGGTGGGGGAAGGAGAGTTATAGGGAGACGTGCATCATTTAAACCATCTAACGCTTTTTCTGTTTATATTAAAACAGAACCTTCAATTCATCCCTATCAACGTCCAAAGATTCAAGTTGAAATATCGCTTTTGTTGTAGGAAAATAAAACATACATCAAACCAAACACAAAACTTGGTTATGATTCTAATAAGGAATAGGCTTATGACTTAAGTTAACTCTGTAACATCAATGATATTAATGAAAATTAGGCTAACGAATGAATTGCAAACAACAACAACAACAACAACAACAACAAAACAAAACAAAAACAGCCGAACAACATGAGTACCTGAACAACATACAACCAGCAACAATCACATGGTGATCGCCAGATTTATTTTTAGAAGTCTTCGTAGGAGGGCCTGAAAGATTGCTCTGGTCTGCTGGGCTGACCCACACCTGAGCACCGCCAGGAAGCCTGGTCTGTCCGTTTCCGACCAATCAACTCGCTTTAACCGTCGCTGCAATAACAGCAGCTGATTTCGTCTTGGTGAGTGATCAGAACTGAAAAGTACTCTATAGGACTCTCTGAATAAAGAAATATATAAGTGTGAATTGTACATTTTTTAAGAAAATGAGGAAAAGTCAAACTTTAATAATACATTCTGATTGAAAAAAAAAGAACAACTGAGATTTCAATATGTTGGTATTCTGTATTAGAAACTATTTGATATTTTTCTTGCTATTAACTGCATTTATTCAATCGCTCGTTTTACATTATCATGATGAATATTTTCTTGATATTTTCTGCTTCATCTGATTTCCTCCATCCTCTTGTTAAAAATCATTGCAATGTATTAGTGCTCTATGACTGGACGTGAGAAAACTCGCTTCGGTTCAGGCACTTTTCTCAATAAACAGAAACCGCAAATTGGGAAAACCGAAACAAACAAAAAAGAGATTATATTTGACTAAACCAAAAGGATCTTATTTCAACCTTTTGTGCGATATCAAATTCTACAGATTAAAGAAGAGATCTGCGCTATCGTTAAAGCAAATAAAAACAAGAGATTGTTATAGAAAACTTCAGTCTCATGTAGTCTCAAGAATCCAATACTATAGAAGGGGCGAACTGTGGACACGGCTATAGGGGCGGCCTATATGTTCATAAAAATGTAATTGAAGAACGTCTTTTACAACCATTCTTGTCATTTTCACGCCCTAATCATTGATATCAAATGATTGTGAACCGAATATCTTCCAACACACCAAACATGGGTTCACAGATTTAGTAAACCGGCGATCTAGGCATCTAAAGTTATTATGACGTTACATAATGTTTTGCATACCCCCTACCCCCCCCCTCTCTCTCTCTCTCTCCCTCCCTCTCTCTCTCTCTCTCTCTCTCTCTCTCTCTCTCTCTATATATATATATATATATATATATATATATATCCATCTCTCGCTCCCTTTTATCTATTCATCTAATCCCTATTTTTTACCTTTTCCCTCTATCTATCTAGACGTCTATCTATTTTTCGAACTGTCTTTCTAGCTATTTTGTCTTCGTGTATTCTTCAAGCTACCGTAATAAATTCTTTATCAAGATATAACCACTATTACCCAAAATAATTATTACTCAATCAAGGATAGGCCTACATTTCTATTTTGAAAGATTACGAGTATGTTAAACTGGAGTATTGTTTACTAGTTCGTGCTTCAGCAAAAAATGTTTAACTTTGGAAAGCAAAAATAAAAAAGGCCCTGTGAATTTCTCATCCTGGCTAAAGCATCTCTTCCCCCCCCCCCCCTCTTATCTAGATCTAGAGTGTTAATGATAACAATGTCATGCCCTGAGAGGAAGTTTATGATAAACTTTTGAACCAGTTTGTGTAAACAATATCAGACACCCAATCAAATATCCTATGCCCCCTCCCTCCTTCATCCTTTCCAAAATTGCAAATACCAACAACATCAACACAATTCAAATGTTGCCAAGGTAGATAATGGTGCTCCTAGTGAAGATGAGGTTAAACCTAATAATAATAATAATGATGATAATAATA